>WHPZ01590584.1:11260-34058 GCA_016617965.1 Macrosiphum rosae
AACGGAGTGGGCATATTTTTGAGTTAAATTTCTATCAAAACGTATAGACAAACAAACACCCATCGACCACGACTCATGGCAGGAAAATATATTATAGTCTCTGTCGTTAATATATAGCACATCGCATCATAACCGCATCAGAATCGCATTTTCGCATATTTTTATGGGTACCACGTTATAATAGTATATTATTGTTATGGTGTATAGTAATTTTGCAGAGTTACTGCCATATTTTTATCCTCGCCAGCCCCTTCCCTTCCCTGCACCAACCGTCACCGCTAATATCGAATGGCCTAAGAGCTTTAAAGGTATTCCGGTCTGGCTTCGCGCTGTTTAAGATTCCGTTCCGGTCACGAGCCATTTGCCGACCGAAGTCTCGTCTCGGATGATAAATGCTATAATATAGGAACTTGATTTCGAAAACTTACGTCCCAGCACATGACCGTATTATTTACATAACATTATTGCGAACAGTAAAAATGTTATTATAACAGTTATTATTATTGTATTACCTAGTAATAACAGTACACAAAGCACGCTTCCCTTCGATTTTTATTGCTTTATGCACTGGACGTATATAATAGTATGGCTCGTTCGACCTTAAATAATATTATTATAATACTGCAGTTTAATATATATAAGAACTATCGTTCACGCGAATTCTTCGTATAATGAGAACTGTGAGAAGCACACGGAAGTTTGTAGATTTCCCATTATATTTGAAGGCATTTGGACGTACGACGTCGTATCTATTTATTATCGACGTATAGTCGTATAGACCTAGGGTCCTCCGGGGGCTTTGGGGAAAACAGTAAGCCTATTTATGATTTGAAACCACGAGGGCTGTTTCAGTACCAATAAAATTTATTTTTTATATTTTACTGCTGCCGAAATCTTTAGATTATTCCAATAACAATTGGTACAAAAATCCTCAGGTGCCCACGAATGGTTTAACTTGGCTCTGCAGGATATCGATATCGGGCTATAGCATGCGTACATCGTGTTTAGAAATTTCCCAGGCCTCGCTTAGACTAGTAGTATACACAGGGCCCTCACAAGGGTGGGGAGATGGACCTTGGAGTACGGGGGCCTGTCTAATTTAGGGGGCCCGTTGAAATGAAGTTGTAATTTTTTAAAAGTTAATAGAAATACTTATTTTATGATATAAGATTTATATCAATGTATTATATAGTAATTTTTTTTTTTTTATTACTGAGATTTTAACATTACATTATGATATCTCGACAATTATGTACATTAATCTGGAATAATATAGTTGGTAAAGCTCACACTCTTAAATTCGGAGGCCTGATTGCTATTATAGTAATTATAATATACACGATTTCAAATCAATATGGTTAACACACTGCAGCTTAAAATAACAAAATTACATAATATATTATAATTACTATATTATGTAATTTTGTTATTTTAAGCTGCACAGTGGGTTAACCATATTGATTCGAAATCGTGTACGGAACACTCGTATCGCTTGTAATGGGTTGTATTATATATCGGAAGTTATTTATTAGGCCTGCGAAAACATTTAGACAAGGGGCCCAACATTTGATGTGGGGGGGGGGCACTTTTAAATATACAGGCACAGTAGCGTGTATTAAAATATATAATACTTATATATGATATGTTAAATTTCTTGGCATCGTTCTCCAAAAACTTCTTCTAGTTAGATAAACTAAGATCATATACACACATATTATATTACACACATTATAATGTATATAATATATAATAATTTATATAATACGGACGCGTGCACGTCCTCTACGAGAACGGACCGTTTATAACTTCTTCGCAACACGTCATAATAATATGTGAACGCGGCGCAAGTATTCCGGACTTAAATAATATACATGTTGCGAACACGCTTTGTGACGTATACATGTAATATATATGACGGGGGTTTGACGCCATAAATTCTTGTACTCCAACCCCTCCGTCGTCGAACCCTGCGACCGTTGTATCCGCCGCACATCCCCTAAATTCGAAATAGAATTCCGTTCTTCTCTGCTCGATGCTTATCCACGATGACGACGAAGGCGTAAAATAATTACGAAATTACACGGAGTTATTTGTAATATATTTTACTCCTCCCGACACATTCCGAACGAGTATATACTATATAATGATTCCGGGTAGTTTTTTAAATCTATAATTGCTTATTATTATTATTATTATTACACATGTCTGCGTGTCTCACGTATATAATGTAATAGGTAGGTAGGTATATTGTTGATACCTACATTTGGTCGTCAATCCGTTTTATCGTCCATAGAAAATAATTTTAAAATAAATGAAAATGTTTTCAATGCGCATTTACGCCCACGTACTTTTCGAAACGTTTATGTTCGCATTCACCTATTAATAACCTGCCTCAGCGCCCAAATAGGAGAGCAGTGACGTTAAATACATGTTCTAATAACCGGAAGTACAGGAAAGATAAATATATATATTATATACTTATATAATATAGGCTACAGCAAAAGCATTGTATATTATAAATATATCTCTACCTAACAGCCGTAGGAATTCATTTTTCGTATTTCGCTTTAAAAAAACATATATTATTGTGTGTGTAATATGAGAAAGCATCTACTTTTAATGTTAGTTCAAAAAATCAGCTATATTATAATATACTTGGTCTGCTTAGCCGTATAATAGGTAGGCGCAATATACTCCTCCCGAAACCATAAATTGATTATCATATTATACAATATGACGTATTCTTTTGTAGTATAATACAACCTAAACGAATAACCTAATACCTATATTATAATATACAATATTTGAATTAATTTATCAGAAATTAATTTCCCATGTGCATAATATATAGCATAATAACTACTTAGGTTATATTATGGCTTAAATATTTCAATATTATATTTTGTACGTACGTACGTCTAAATCGATTAAATGCGTGGATTTACTAGACCGAAGTATACCAATAACCAATGAAATGCAAAATTAAATCATACAAAACATTATTATTTCTCGTTAATATAGAAGCAACTGTATTGTCGAATGCCATATGAATAATATATATAGCGCCGCATCGCGTTAAATTATGATTGAGTTTTCGTATATAATATAATATGTACATGATAAAAGGTATTGGTAGTTGAAAATAAAAACGTATTTATGGGTATAGGCAGCTCTCTATTCCTATTGGTGGACTATTAAATCAAATTAAGGTTAATGGTTAGGTACTGAAAAAAATTCGAATTCATCAAATTTAAAGTAGGTTGAATCAAATCTACATAAACCAATTCGCGAAAATATGCATAATTAGTTTTCCCAATTGTTTTCACTACTGCTTTGTTTTATAATATTATTCTGTTCGAAAATGTACGACGAAATTATCTAGAAAACGAATGGCAATTGTTATTTAAAAAAAGTTTGTTTTCGTCCGAATGTTTTGTTTCGCCATTATTCTGTTATTTTTGACTCTGTAAAAGCTCCCTTTGCGGATACGCGCGTCCTTAATGAGCCTAAAAATGTCCGTAAAGTGTTCCCTTTGTTCGCAAATATCCACCATTGTTCTCGTTCGAGCGATTGTCTATCCAAACAACGAGAAAGGGTTGTGTACGCTAATTGTACTATAAGCCTTTACCAGACTGTGTCTTCGGCATTGCTATACCGTTGCCGTCACTGTCGTTATTGTTGCACTCTAAACAGTTCAGCTGGATATATTATTATTATTATTATTATTATTATATGGCAGTGTATACCCGTGGTTACCTCGAGTTCGATTCCTCTTCCGTGTGTTCTCATGCAATAAGGATATAATATCACAATTATTTGTAGAACGATGACTGCGTGCATATAATATGGTCATATATTATCGCTGTGCGAATTTTACCCCGACCAATGTACGGTAAATTTGATAAAAGCGTTTTAAGGAAAATAAATATGTTTAGCTTAATGTTTGCTCGTTCACGGTTATGGTACAATGATGTACGATACATACTTATGTGTTGAACCATACAGTATAATATACTGATTTATAGAATATTTATATCACTGTATCTCTCTATTTCAAGTTTTGGGTGACTATGTTGCAAGGGATCACTGAAGAACCATCACAATTCCCTCCATTTTGAAGATTCTGCAGCATACACCGATTTCGGTGTTTATATCATACGAATAATATCCTTTGATTTTATAATAAACTTCCGCTAATTCTATTCGTCTCTTAACAGCAGCTGCCAGCTGGTGTTTATTAGAGCGTACATATCTACATGAACGTATATGTTTGAAGCAGATGTCGGTGAGTGACCTAAACTGCAATGCATATGACGTTAACACCATTATATGTTTAATTCATTATTATTAGTTATTAGTTATTAGTTATTACTATACATTGTATTGTTATTGTGTTGGTTTATACTTTATATCTGTGCAGTCGGCATGTTTTGTCAATAAACTGATTTAAATGGTGAACGATATACCAAATACAGTTATTTTAATATTATAAAATATTATGATTTTTCGTTTTAACCATGGTAAAATTTGAGTTTATATTAGGGAAATATATTTTACTCGGTTTCTCATCATGCAGAATCACAATTTTCGGGCCTTTGATAGAACCATTTCTTTATTATCCACATTGGTTACCAGTTTATACCACCAAAATAAGTTCTCGTCCAAAGACCCCATTTAAACCATTCGAGTATGTGTCTGGTGTATGGGTGACTATCACCTGAGCACCATATATTATGTTTTTTAAAGCGCCCTCCTCCTCAACAATACTATACATAATCGCATATCATAAGTTCTAGTGACATTATCACGAGATATATGCAGTCTCGTTACCATGAACTATATAATATCATTATATTATCCATAGTTCATGATGCGCATTGGTCATTACCAATCGATCCTGTGTTGTGTGACGCACTTACGCGATTGGTGGAAAACACACAGGAAAATGTCTTCTACAAATAGATAAACTGCCGAGAAAAAAAAACCCCTCAAAACACTCGGTGAAAACGGTCGCGGCTGCCGTTTTTAGCAACGACTATAGCCTTTACAACCGTACGAGGAGCGTGCACGTGCATTGACCGCACGGATCGAATATAATCATATTGGGTACCTAGGTATATAAGTGGTATATCTATCTGTCCAATATCGCAGGCTGTAATCTAATCCAACTCGAGTACCTATACTTCGGATAATAGCTGCGGGTTAGAGTGTATAGGCACTGTAATAATTATTATTATCGATCAGCTATTGCGTATATATATATATATGTGTGTGTATTTGGAATATGTCTCTGCGGTCAGAGACAATAATAATATGTCGGTAATGATTATGTGTGTATTTTTATAGCGAGACCAACATTTATTATTTTGCCAAAATGCGGTATAAAATGTATATAATATACCTTTACCTAAACGTGACGGGATGTAGCGGGATTTTAAATCTATAGTTTGCGTACTGTGCAGTATAGGTACGTGACAGTGTTTTTCTCGAGCTCATCTGCAGGAGCGACGATTACTCTCGATATTTTATACCGTTGTTTGGCTTTACACAAGTTGTTCGGCTATTAAGCTATATTATTTTTATTTTTTTTTTATAGTTATACTGTATTGCATCACAAGAGAATTCTGGACACGTAACCGAGAGCACTAATCGCAAGGATAATTTTATTTTATAAGCATATATATTATAATAGAGTACGAGGTGGTTTTTTTAAGCACGAAATACCATAGTAGTTACTAGATACATATTTTGTTGCGGTTCTAGCGTCGTAAATTCTATTGAATTTGTTTTGTTCGGCGTGCTAGTAATACTAATACTGTATAGATTTTCGCAAACGAAACAATTTTTTTTTTATAATTTCAAATTCCGAGGCAGCTATATATTTTTATCGCTGAAGTCGACATGTATACAAACATTGAATAATGAACCTAAAATATGTATTTTTATTTATTGTAATTTAAAGTCTACCTAGTTAAATATAATAGGAGAGTGCTGCAATGGAAATAACATAATATAAGTTGGTAATTCAACTTTTAAACTATATTAATATGAATAGATTAATTCTTGTTGGTGTTGTTCAAAAACACAAAAAATCGACTGAGAAAACAAATTAATATTAAAGTTACTCTCTGCAGCTTTACCTATGTGTGGCAACAACGAGCGACTCGTATTGGGCGGATGTAGCCTATATGACGGGTTGTTTATCTTGTTCGAATTTCAATTATTGTAAGCAGAAATAAAAGTCGCACGTGTATTGAAAAAAATATAAAACAATACATGTTGTACCCAATTATTATAAGTCTTCCCGTGTATTATTATCATGGGGCTGCTGTCGAACTTTAATAATATAATAACTCTCACTAAAAACATTATAATTAAAATATAGGTACCTATTATGGCGAGTAAATAATATTTAAATTGGGGAACGGAGTGGCCGAGAGGAATAAGGCGTCGGTTGCGACGCGCGCCGTCGTCGGTTCGAATATCGGTAAAGGGCGTCACTTCTCTCCTGGCAGACATCATCTGTTTGGAGAGAGACGCCGCCATCCCCCGACGACCGGGCATGGCAGAAACCTACGGGTGCCCAATTTGAAATTCTGCCAAACCAAAACACACGTGTTTACAAAATCCTACATTATCCTCCCTCACAGTTAAAAACACCAACCAATGGCCTAAGTTGCCGCGGGTTAATTAATAAAAAAAAAAAAAAAAATTGAAATTTTGTTTTTGGTCAATGCATTTTGGAAAACGTTTTTTTTTTCAACTCGTCACCATACACAAACGACAATAACAATAATAATATATAATTGTTATGATCAGTACCTATATTGACCTATATCTCAGTATACCTATATTAACTATTGATACTAACTGTGCGGTGTAATATTTTTGCGCAGGTTCTTTCTGAAACACACGTCTATCGAACAGGCGTTCGACATGCTCCAGGAACAAGGGTTCTACATGGCCGGAAGTTGTGGATCGGGAACGGCCGGCGGCACGTCCGCCGCCGAGCTCAAGCCGGGCGTGGACTCGGAGGAATGCCGCTGGAATCATTACAATGAGTTCGTGTTCGTCAGAGATTCATGAATTTCGACCACCGACGCCGTCACCGAGACGAGACGAGATGACGAGGGTAACGCCCGCCCGTCGTCATATCATTCATAATTAATGACATCTCAGACCAAACATATTATTATTATTATCATTATTATTATTATTATTATTATCATCATTATTATTATTATTATTATTATTATTATTATTATTATTATAATACTATTTTGTAGATAATATTATTATCATTATTATTCTATTTTCGTTTTCCGTTTACGTTTCTACATAATTTTTTTTTCATTCCTTTAATTATTATATTATTAATATACGTAACGTTTATATATATATTTATATATAAATTATAAAGATAATTAGTGATTATACCATTTATAATATATCATTATTATTTTTAATATTATTATTATTAACATATTACTAGGGTCTAGACATAGGAATATTACGTTCGAATAATATAATATATATAAATATATATATATATATAATTATCATATAATAATTAATAAACCTAACCCTTTCCCCAAGCCCCCCCAAAAAAACTTATCATTAAAACACCATAATTTTATAAAATCAAATTTTAAATTTTGGCCTAATTTTATTAATCGTACGTAATACCTTTTGAATAATAATATAACTCGTAATATTACTATTATATTTTAGGACCAATTTGATTATATCCCTATTTTGTGCCGCATAATAAATGCGTTTCGTGGTTATATACAATTATTATAATATAATATATATTTGTATTGTTTTTTTTTTTTTATAGAAAATGGTAGACATTTATATAGATATTATATACATTAAACATATTCCATCGTGTTACGAAATGATATAATATGGTGTTGTAAATTTCATTACATTTATATATTATTATAATATTATAATATAGTTGCTCTAAAATATTATATATTATACACAAATAAGGTATACTCGTTATTAAATTATTATTATATAATTAATATATAATATTATAATAATATACTATATATTATACGTCGATATTAAACCATGCTATGTAAAATTAATATTTAATTTATTATTTATAATAATAATTAAAAAAAAGGATAAAATAAAAAACAAAATTAAAAAAAAAAAACGTATACATCTTAATAGTTCCGTTACGTTTTAAACAAACAATCTTCGCATCCGGATCAGCCGTTCTTCGTCGACGATTTGTGGGCATAAATAATATATCATATAATATTTATTTATTTATTTTTTATTCATGGTACACCTTCAACTGCCAAGGATTGCAACAAAAAACGAGGTATTTAGTTACATATAATTAATGATACAATAATAGTTTCTTAAATTAGTTTTACATATAAATTAGTTTTTTTTGTTACATATAACCAATATACTAGATCCTTAAAATAAGGTTTTACATATCAATTTGTTTAAGAAATGCGATTATTTTGTTGGTGTTGTTCGAGGGCTTCGAAGACGTTGTCAGGAATTTCAAGTCTTTTCCTGGTATCTATATGGTTACGATATTCACGGACAGGAGGTGCTTGACTGTGAGAGGTTCTCCTCAGGTTTCACACATTGCAGGTTCTTCTCTGCGCATAAGATGTCCTTGGGACATTTTTGACGTATAATATTATATCTATGTGTGTGTACGAAAGATTTCGGTTTGTATTTAATTTTTTTTTTTGTGGTGCCCAATACGTCTATAAATACGTCTCCAATACGTCTCCATTATAAATACGAGTTCGTATCTCGTCGATACGATTATAAACATATTGTCACCATAACATTATAATGATATTATATCGTTAAACGCACACGATGCACACACTTTAACAAAAAGTTAATAACCGCCCCCTTACATGGGTAATGGGGGCATACATAATAATTAAAATATTACGATATCACATAATAATAACAATATATAACACGGTAATTATGTATATACAGCACGTAAGTATTTACCATATTTTGTGTAGAACCTTCGCACTACCCGCCGGCGTGCGCACATAATAATATGGTCTATAACAATATATTATTAAACTCATTTAATCCTAATCGCATAAATCGTTAAAACGAAAACACGGGCCACTGTTGTGTAGTCGTAATAATTCATATTATTAGTATATATAATTTTAAATTTCGGAACAATAATAATATTATAGATTTTATTTTTCTATTGATCTTGAGCCCGGCAACTAAGGCCATTTAGCTATTTTTAGATTTTGTTGGTAGGGGGAGGAACACTTGTGTGTTTGTTTGGCAGAATTTTTGATTTGGGCACCCGTAGGTATCAGCCATGCCCGGACACCGTGACTTGCCCGAAGAAAAATGCCGCCCATGGCCGAGGTATCGAACCTGACCTTAGTCCGCTCGGCCACTCCGTCCCCCCGATATTGTTATCTACCGTAACAATTAATACAAATATTCAGATGTACGCATCGATATAATTATTATTATAACATAATGACTGCGCGAGCGTAGTTTTTTTTCTCCAACGGAATAATCAACAGAGGTTAGCGATAATTGAGTAAAACGAAATAAAAAAAAACTACTCGGGGGATGTTATTGTAATAATTAAACCTCGAATTTCAGTTGTTTGTTTGTCTGTGGCGGTTGTTCGAAAAAAGTTATTGCTTCGACCGCAGGACCGGAAAAAAAAAAACCGGAAGTTTTATCCCTTATGTTAATAATATTTTGGTCACGTAAAACCGTCTTGGTATTTTTTTTCTTTTAATGAAACCACGACCGCGTGAGTCTACAGACGGGAAGAGGGACGCGGCGATGAAATGTCGGAAAAGTTTTTTTTGTAATCTTAAATTATTATTACATTGAAAGCCCGCTGGAATATGGTCCCTCCGCCGTTCAAAACGAAGGGTGGAAAATATTATTATGTTTAGGTTTAAAAAAAAAACTTATATTTTGAACAAGTTTCATCTTAATATACGTCGGTGGTGGTGTTGGTGATGGTGACAGTATGAACGTGATTAGTGATATTACACTTGGGGCGTGCGTGTGTAAATGCGTTTTATCTTTTTGCATCGTCGCCAATCAAAACGTCCACGAACAGCGATAAAACCCTATGGACGTTTTTTAAATTACTATAATTTCTCGATAACGGTATAAAATATTTGATTTAATATTTTATTTCGGTGGTCACAAGTCGTACTATTAACAACAATATTATTGTTAATATCCGACGTAATGGCGTACTGGAATTGCGCGGGGAAGTATACACTCGCCGTGTGCGCATATCTCTTGATTTAATAATTTTTATAAATTTCGACAGTGGCAAGAAAAGTAGCGCATCGTTAAATATTTTCTCGAAAATGTCAATTAAGACTTGTTCGAGTTCATTAATATTTATGCGCCGTGTATAGGTTATTAATATTCATTAAAAGCAAAATATATCCGACAACATAAATATATTGTATAGTTGGCGACTACGTGCAATATAATATATTATTATGATGCTATTCGTGGCGGCCGTTCAAGAGGATTGTCGTATTATAATATGAGTTTATTTTTTAAGACCACCATATCGCGGTCCACCGCAGCAGCTGTGTTATGTACAAACGTACAATTGTAGAATATAATATGATATAATTAAATTAAAAAGAGATCGAGGCGCACTATATAATATATTGAGGTAAGCATACGATATTTATTTATTTTTATTGATCCGGAAGCATCAGCAACTAAGGCCATTATGGTATTTCGTGTAGATTAGGTTACGGTTGGTCGAGGAACACGTGTGTGCAGGATTCGTCACTAAAAAAAACGAGGGCGGTCACCCATCCGGGAACGCCGGCCGATGCTTGACCTGAGAACCGAGTCAACCACCGAGCCACACCAGGCCCCGACGAATTATTAATTTTATACTGTACAGTGACATTTACACAAATTATCGTAAAATCGTTTCATCGCGGCTTTGTTTTATTACAATAATATTACTATTATTATCCACGGGACGTGTCACGTGTTCTAATATAGGTACTGTAATAATGTCACGGGTATGTAGCGTTGTACCGCGGTATATATTGGTCGTACCGACCTCCCAGACACTTTTATAACAATATATCATCGCCGCACTACGCGGTCCCGCCTGCAGCAGTCTATTTTCGCGCTTTACGGCAAAAACGAACGTTCGTCGACTGTCGCCATTTTTCACACTCGGTCGTCCGGAAAACTCATTTACGTTAAGCCGGCGCGTACATGCGCCATTCGCGCCGGCAGTCGACGCTTATTCACCTGCCAAACAAATTAACGTCGGCGGCACATTAAAGCGGTAATTGTTCAAAGGGGACACACGAACGAGCCAAAAACTACACGTTTTTAAGCCCCCCAAACACCGTGCGTGTGTGTCAAACTGCTGTGTACATGACACGCTCAAACACATCTTATACATTATAGCACATAAGGTATATTACATAATATTATAGACATTAGTCGAGCCGTCGAGTTGTGTACCTATACACACACGAATTTTCCGCCACGTCGCGAGAGATTGTATATTTTATTTCTCTGTGCGATACGATTTTTTGTTCGCCCCCGAGACTTCTCGTGATATTATTATGGAGGCTTCACCGTATTATACGATGGTCGTGTTTGCGGACTTGATGTCATATTATAGACGTCGTGCACATAAAGAATAATATTATGGTATATGGTTTTCTCGGGAACCTAACCCATAATAATGTGATATAAAGTATACATTAAGCACTACCTATATATACGATATTAGAGTCTTATCGATCGGTTGTATTTAGATTTGTAATTTTTTTTTTTTGAACCTCGAGCACAAATGGATTATTCGACTTATTATTAATTTGTATTGGCCACGTTAATATTTTTCTTTATCCTTTGAACAAAAAAAAAAAAAGGTGAACCGCAAAAAAATGTATTACCATAAAACCCATCCATTACCTATTAAGAGCCATTATGACTATGGCGGCGAATAACACGGTAAGTACCTAATAATTGTCTTATGAAATGAAAATATAATAAAATCAGTACTAAATTATTCGTCTTCGACAATTATATTTTGAATGAACATAAGATTTTATTTTAATTTGTCGTTTAATTAAAAACAAATCATTTTTAAAAACATTTAACACAAATATTTTTTTTTTTAAGTACTCAAAACTTATTTTTAAAACTATTATGATTTAAATTTCTCAAAACGTTTTAACTTTTTTAATAAATGTTTTCTGTAAGTTATTATCACCAATGTCCGTCTAATTTTTAACATAATATGAGCTAATGGACTGAGGTATTAATAGTTATAACGCGATAAGACTTCCGTTGACAAAAAAAAAGATTTCTTATATTTAGAAAAAAAAAAGACTAAAAAAATAGTCCTTTTAAAAAACTAATCCTAGTCAGCCCTTGCGTTTCCGTATCGCATCTACGTTTTCAATTTCTACTCTGAACATTTTTCCAAATATTACATCTTACTTCGGAAAGCATTTTAAACGCCGAACAAATAGTTTATTATTTATAAACGATAAGTATACCAAATAAGCATTTAATGCCTAAATAATAAATAAGCAGCTTGCAGGTTCGAGGTATATACTTCGAGATACTTTTTACCTCTCTATATAATATAATACTAATCCGCTATTGTCTTAAACTCAAATTGCACGCTCACTGCAAAAAAAAAAAAAAAAATGAAAATCCTGCATTGTTTCGATATGCGATATTTTCGAGGAAAAATTGTTTTCCCCGTTATTCTCGGAACCTCGTAAAGACTTAAATCGGGTTACTTTTTTTGCACTTTGACGAGACAATATTGAAAACGGCGAGTGTGTCACGTTCGCGAATTCTCACCCCCACACGCGCATTATAATAACGTATAACACTTTTTACGTTCAAATAATATATTATGGTAATGTTATAATCGTATATGTATATATTATTTTATAATAATATTCCGTCTCTCGTCGAGCCACCCTTTTGGGGTTTTTTTTTTTTGTTCTACACCGCCGACGACGACGACGAGACGGAACTCGCGTATATTACATTTCTCCGCGTTATTAGTATACGCATTTTTTCTCTCGCCAGCTCACTTGTCGCGTCTTCTCCGAGGAATAAAAGTCGGCGTGTAAAAAGGAAACATTAACTATGTATATTGTATATACGTCATGGTACTATATACATATATAGCTGCACTATATCGTGGCTGAAAAATAAAACCTCTTTAACGGCCGAGTTACACCTTCCCTCAACCCGTTTACCCACCCCCCGTCGTCGAACGTCCGCCCGCCAACCCTTCGGACCCTCGTCGAACGGGGTCGACCCGTGGGGCTGGGGGTTACGGCTACCCGTTTCTCGTTTCGCGGGGCGCCTATATAGTGTTTCGCCGTCCGATTATATTATATATATATTAGACATGCCGAACACGGAAACGAATATATTCCGTCTTCGTCTATATTATACTTCTATAAACTATATTATTCGGTTTATGACGCGTGACCGGAAATCCGGCCAATTCGCTCCGGAGAGACCTTCCGTCCACGGCGACGACCTGTGCTCTCACACCCTGTCCGTCACATAATACTTGTTTGTTCGTCGCCGCCACGACTCGATCGAACGGTTTCGTTGTATTACTGTTATTATTGTTGTTGTTGTTGTTGTTGTCGTTGTTCCGAGTATATTATACGACACTTTGACACACAAAAGGCGTTTTATTATTGAACACGATTTGTTTTATACTTGCCTATACGATATTTTTAACGACGAATATTTCGGTACGTCGACTTTCCGATATAAGCAAACCGCGATTTGTCAATCGATTTTTTTCTAGGACCTAATAACATTATTACAAGGTAAATTTTTCACGAAATTCTTCAAGCCTACAACTACCGACGACGACGACCTGCGATTATTTTTTTCCTACGAATTACACAATATTATACACAACACATTGCTCGCTGCAGGTCATCCGTGAACACCATCGTATAATATTTTGTTATCATGTAATTATGATATTATTAGGTTGCGTTGTCGACGACCGTACGACGGCCATTGACGTGTCCAAACTCCAGACATTAATTGCCCGAGACGAAATTACACCATCTGAAGTCTGCAGAAGTTTTTGCGGACACCTTCGCCCAAACTTTCGACGTGCGTGACGTGCCGACGCTTCGGGTATTATTATAATATTATAATATGCCATGTTACAGGGGCTTTAAGACGTCGTTTGAATCAACCGACAATCACATCGAGTTTTTTGATTCGAGATTCCCAAAAATGTTGCGTGAAGTGAAGTACCCTGTTGGGTCTGGTGAAGTAAAATTCAAAAATCTATAATTAGCAGAATATTCTTCGAATATTGTGTACTTTTTAGTCGTTTAGTTTTTTTTCACATAACTAATCGAATCGTATCAAGTTGAATATTATATTAGTGTTAACGTTTTTTTTCCAACGTTATTATCTATTAAATAATAAACACAGTCTCACGTTTTTATCGTTAACACATTTTAAGTAAATAACTAAAAGTAAGGTGGCGCTTTGGTTGCATTCAGTCACGAAACGTTATGAGTGCAATAACACCGGCCGGCGTCACCAGTTTTTGTTTTTCATTACGCTTTCTAAAACTACTTGGAATTTTCTATTTTGACCTCCCGAAAATACCAACTAGATTCACTTTTCTACCAGAAAAGATGCTGATCTCAAAAATTGGAGTATTTTTAGTACCCAAAATGTTGCTGACAGACAGAAAAAAAACACACTTTGTAAAATCAATACATTCTTTGGCTCCTCTCAGAATCTAAAAAAAAAAAAAACCAAAAGTATATTCATTTAATAACTAGAATATTTAAAAATTTCTCACCGTCACAAGATTATTGTCATACTTACTATATATAAATTATACATTTTGAATACTTAGTTACCACGCTTTTTTTCCCCAAACACAAGCCTAATCAATTTATTTGAAACAAATTCAAAACTATCCGTCGTAAGCCATAAATATTACTATTTTTTTATTCCATTAACCGTTAATATTTATATAAGATTATTCCCTTCGGTCATAATCGTCATTAGAATATTGCCAAGTCCACATAATTAGGTATATGGTATATCCGAGGTTAAAATTTGCTCTAGCGGTTTTGTGTAGATTAACATCGTTTACAGGAGGATGCGAATATATAGTGTAGTCGCCGCATGAACGTATCCAATTAATAAGAAGTTTTTTCCAACTAGTTTATAATAATATTACATAATGATATTGATCGTGGAATGGAACTCGATTACCAACGTTACCCTAAATAATATGAAAAAAAAATTAACTCTCTACAATTAGTACCTGACCCAAATTACCACCACAACGCGAGCGCACCTATTGTCCCTTTTTAAATCATCCCTTCAATAGGCAGGTGTCCAAAATATATTCACATCCCCGTAAAAAAATATTATATTTCTCGTATCGTAATTTTTAACCATTATAATAACCAGAAATAAATTTTAATTTTGTTTTTGAATATAATTCATATTTTCAAAACTATTACTACTTTTGATCTCGTGAACTAATATTTTATTCATCGAAACCAATCGTCGACATAAAGTTAAAAATAAAAACATAATATATTATAACCAGCTATACAATATAATACTGCAACTTATATAAACAGTTTTAAAAAGGCTTCGAGCTATCGGTTGTTTTTGGACCTTCTGAATATTTGATTGGCAAAACATGTGATGTATATTTGCGTAGCCGTGGTACATTTCGATTTCGTTGAAGTTTTATATTTTTTTTCGTTTCGTTTACGTGCCAACAGAATTCCGGTCGCACGACAGCTTATGTCAACCTAAAATTTATTCGAAACAAATTAAACACACACACACACATATTATATAATGCGCGATACATTAAAATACAACTATATATGCAATGCCGAAATTTAAGACAATTTTCAGTTATATAACTAAAATTCCGATGGCCTCCATGCGCTGACGTGGGTATCGTTCGACAATAAAAATATTATCTTACGTTATTTTGTGTGACGTTGGAGTTCCAAGTGCGCGTCTGTACCTCGAGGCCGACGGGAAGATTGAAACGACGAACAGACTTTCGTCCCATTTTAGATGGGTGCTCGGTGGAAAGTCAATAATAATATATTATGAAGACCAGAAAAAATAGCATTTCGTTTCGACAGTTCCGACTAGTGAAAAATCATATAAGCAATGCGTATATATACCGCTCACGTTAGGTCGAATATCGATTATTATTTGTTTATACCCGTCCGACATCACGCTGGAGCATCGGTGTGTTAACAAGTGATTGTTTACTTTTATTTGTATACAATGTCAATTATCAGTATACACGTTCACGATTAGGAGGAGTCGAACTTTGATGTTCTAAAAATGAACTAAACATGCGCACGCTGCGAACTTAAATTTAAAATAGCCATGTGCTCAAAACGAAACGAAATTGACTTTGGTATTATTATTAATGTTTTTATGTTGTCGGATATGCATCCGTTTTTACACAGTAAGTTTATCGTGATGAAGTTCATTTATTATCTACCTTCGGGTTTGAAATATTTATATGGTTCTCAGCAACTATATACTTTTCACATCTACAATACATGTACAATACTTACAGCTCGCGTAGCATATTGAAAACAATAAATATATCGGCATTAACACAGATAACACTGTTAGTAGTGATTTTATTTTTGATTGATGACGAGTTTTTTTTACCGTACATGCGTATTATAATTATAATCATTAAAATGTTTATTATTAACCAAATGTCCGTAGGTATATATATATATATATTATATATAATGAACTAAAATGATCAAATATGAATTTAATACTATGATATTTCATTCGTAAGGTCATGAAATAGATGTGGTAGGTATAGAGCTATTGTCTAGAAACAAATAGAAAGAGCAAAAAAACAATGAGCAAATGCAACAACAAGTCCTATATTTTATAATATGATGTTATACTTAGCTGGTATACCTACGTTCAAGGAGAGTCCTTCAAAATTAAATGCATACCTACGAATGTCCCTCATTTCATTATAATTTTCCAGATGAGCACTGTGCTCTACCAACTCTGAATAATAAATAGGATTAAAAAAAAAAAATTTTAAAAAAATTATGTGGTCTCTACTACATTACAACAGGACGTGTAGCAGCTTAAAGTGACCTTTGCGAAAAAAGTTACTGAAATAATATTTCTCCCCCTTTGCCCCTCACTGGAGTTTTTATACAGAACGCACTGCAATAGGTTTGTACATCAAAAGTAAATAACGTATAATATTATAACATATTATAATACCTATCTGTTTAAAAAGTAATTTCCGTGAGAAAAAAAATGGACTTTTTGCCTTTCCGGTTTCACCGTTTCATATATTATATAAATACGATTCTAAATCATAATTCATATTATATTATACGACATCTGCACTCGAAAATTATTATTACATTTTTCTCGAACTGCAGTCCATAATATAATAACTTACACTGTACTAAAATGCTATAAATACAATTTAAATTATCTAATTTGAACTAAACGAATTCGAATTTATGACGTTATTGTGATGTATTATCATTGGGCCGACAAACGACATTTTAATGTAGTGTTCTGTATTGCGAATCATAACTCAGAATGACACTCAATTATCTACGATAAAAAAAAAGAAGCTTCTAACGGCTTTATCTCAGAAATTCATTTTACAAACAGCCACTGTACGCAGTAATAGTCATTGATTATTTTAAATTCGACTAAATTGAAACAAAAGTATAACTGAATGATATTGTATAGGCGCCATCATATTATATAACTATTGTATCGCGTTCCACGTATAATATTATACTATAAATTAAATAACATATCGGGAAATATAATATATAAATACATAGCGAATAATAATCATCACGGCGCGTTACTATATAATATAATATCATATTTTATAAAACGCAAATAATACATTTTCTGGGAATTTGATCTGCATAACGTTTTTCGCTGGGTTTTGAAACACGTGTGACGAGGCAGTGTTTGGAGGTTCACGAACTCACTTTTGAGTTTAAATCTAATTCAATCACACTAAGGCGTTCGTCTTTCCAAAGAACGCGAACGTGTTAATTTGAAAAAAAAAAAAAAAAAACACATGAACCCGAACGTGTAATAGTATTCCAGCTGCTTTTCAAACACTGAACGTGAACGAAACCAATTTTTTATCGCCTTCCGTCGTGTCATAATAAAACTACACGCTTCGATGTATGCGCGTGTAATTTTTTTTACATTATCATACCGGGTAGTAGGTACCTATACCGCGTTCTACGTCGTTTATTACCGCCGTTGGTACCTGCCAACCATACGCGAGTAACGCACTCGTGACTCTTTCGTATCGAAAACAATATTCGACGAGACGAGCCGCCGACATCCGAACTCCAAAACAGGTGATATATTACCCACGCTGCTGTACATACGCCTTTCTTTAGTTTCCCGCGAAAGTTATTTAATATAATATTATAATGTAATGTAAGAGACGCTGTGGCTGAGGTGTACATTGTTATTTAAACATTCCGTCTGGAAAAAACGAAAACGAAAACGTGTGTAAACAGTAGGTATGTATATATATAGCTGTTGTAAACATCAACACGAAAATTATTATTTATTACTCGGCGCTCGTTTTTCGCGTTTGCCACTGCGAAAGAAAAATCCCAAAGAAATTCTTTAGATAATTATAAAATGTATAATATTATGTTGGCGAGTGAGACGGTATACGCCTAAAGGTATGTGCATCATATTATTATTGTGCGCGGCTGCTGCAATGGATTGAAACTCACAATATTAATTAAAACCGTCTGGTACGGCACATTACATATTATTATTATTATTATTATATAAAATAATGTTTGAGTGTTTGATTTAATTAAAACAGCAGCGGTCCTCGACTTTTTCCCATCCGTTTACCACCTACAAAGTTTGAAAATTTTCATGTACCACTTGTCAAATTATTAAGAACCTCTTTGTTTCGCTTATCAAAAATGTATACGTTCTTTTGCGTTTTTGGTATTTTATTTTATAAGAAACTACAAGACTGTAACGCAATATATCAGCATTTAATAAAAAAAAAAAAAAAAAAAAAAATGAAATATTTACAATTATTATTAATTTTGTTATTAATATCGAAATAATAAATTTATGTGCACAATGATAAATTCCACTGTTTTTTTTTTTTCATAAAGGGAGATTTTCTTCACGTACCACATATATGAGCTTTCCACGTACCACAGGTTGAGAATCTTTGAATTAAAACGAATAATATGTATAGGCCCATATAGGTGTGTCATGAACACATCATATAATAATATATCATAAATCCAGGTAAAAATATAATATATTATACTGTGTACAAATTTAAGTTAATAATTGGATACCTAAGTAGTATAAAACTACCTATATATGACATGTTTGTCTTAGGAATTTTCGGGATCTGGTAGATCTTGGATGGTAATACAGATGATCATTTTTTAGTTAATTCAGTTACTCAATAGTAGCTGAATAATTTAATGAAGTACGCGCTTACAACAATATCAATATACTTTTATTTTTGTACACGTCATAACTGTTTGATATGAATATATGATATTGATAAAGTTAAACATAAGCTTTTACTAACTTTTGAGCATTTCGGTGCCCGTTTGTGTTTACCACTGGACGCTGGTATAGTTATTACTTGGGTATTTGTTATCAGTTATACTAGTTATTATATTATATTACTTGTATTTAGTAATTAGGTACTTAAAATATAATACCGTATTTTAAGACCTGTATAATTATGTACACAGGCGTATATTCATCTCAATTCATTACTTATGTTTGTTAAAAAAAAATGTCGTCACTCAGTCTAAACCGCGTACCGTTCAAATTTTAAATAAAGTATTGCCCTTTTTTTCTATTTCGATCTTTCAACCGTCTTTAAATTCAAATCAAAAACATAATATTCACTTTATTCGTGCACTATACTCGCACATAGGTTCGTTCGCAGAGCGCAGTTAATATAATTATTGTCATTATATAATAGAATGGAACACACTACAATGCACACGGGGATACAAAGGAATCGAGTTTTGCGCTAGAGCATTGTCTTTTATGATTCGATTTGTGTTCGTTTACCATCGAGACGCAAAACCCACTTCTATATACGAATCCATTCCAATCTAATGAACAATATTACTATCGTAAATGTATTCGGAAAAGAAAATTTAATTGTTACGAGACGTTGGAACCGTTCGGAAATTGCGAAATAACATCGGTATAAGTTCATATACGAATATGGTCGCACAGAAATTCCTAACAAGTAATATATAACTTTGGCGCGTGTGCAGGGTATAAACGCTTCTTTGTCTTCTTAATTTCGCTAGACATGATCGGAAAGCAATCAATTCAAAATGGGTTTTAAATAGGTCAAGAACAATAATTTTATCTGGTTTATTTTTTATTTGCTAATATAATATATTTTAATATATTATTATGTGGACGATTCGACGTGGGAATGGTGCTACATTTCGACGAAAGTGTTTTTTTTTTAAAAATTTTTTCCACCAACCATGTTTTTGCTGCAGGCCATTGACATATTATTATTCAATATATTAATTAAATATTTTTAAAATCGAAATTCCTCTGAGAAAAATCCGTATATATAGGTGTACCGCCTATACGGTTATATGAAAATTTATTTTAAATCGTTTTAATCCATCATAGACTACCGAAATTCATTTAATATATTATGGTGTATAATTAATCAGATTAATAAAATTCCATTTGATAAAATTCCAAAATATGATATTCTTTTAATGTAATCAAATGGCTTCTTTGATTTCGGATTTTTAGAGTATTACTCGCACTACCAATTTAAACGAATTATACCGTTATTGGTTATTTATATTATATTTTATTATCAAAACGAATATCTTCTTTGCATACAACCAGCTAACTAATACAATTTGAACGGTGTAACGTAAAGTTATGATTATTGTATAGTATATTATATGGTTTAATCATAATATTACTATCTATTGGTAAGCTCCAACCGACATTAATTTTAACCATGTTGTAATGGAAATTTAATCATTACTCATAGAATACTGCAAGCTTTTTTTCTATGTGTGTTTAGATCTCCTGCATCCAAATTCGTCTAAGGACACATTGTTTATATACGACTGGTCATCTTTTTTTTTTTCCCCCCGTTATAAGACATTAAATAATATTATTTCGTGTTCGATGTCAATCGCATTAATCCGTTGAGTATATTATGTACATATTGCTGCAGTTTATATTTCTCAATTTATTATTTGTCGATCTCGTGGTTTTTATATGGGTACTTATCTGATATTTCGTGCAATCGGGTTCGAATGGAAAATGTATGTGTACATTAAAAATCTTATATCGAACGAGAGGTTTAAAAGCTATAAATACTTCAAAGTTTATATATTATATATAGAAATACAGCGGATTTAATGGCAAATTGAGATAAGAAACTTCTGCTCGTCTCCCCGCTCGGTTTGTCTGCAGAGTTCAATATGGTTGTAATCGATAAACCTATTTTCCAATATTACATATTTTATGTTCATCATTGGCTCTTAGCCTCTATAATAATATGT
The DNA here is from genome assembly GCA_016617965.1 of Macrosiphum rosae. Lineage (NCBI taxonomy): Eukaryota > Metazoa > Arthropoda > Insecta > Hemiptera > Aphididae > Macrosiphum > Macrosiphum rosae. The sequence continues at coordinate 32,929 of WHPZ01590584.1, forward strand.
TCTCTGAAAATATATTCTATTCCAATACGAAATGAAAATAATGATCGCCATTTGGAATTCAAAATTAAATTTTTCATACATATAAAAAACTTTAAAAATATCGGAGAACCATGTGGAAAAAAACTAAAAAGGTACATTAAAAAAATAAAATTATTATTTCAGTCCTCAGAATCTCCCCGAAAAAGTGTAATCGACTGTCGTTATTGTTTATGTAAGTTACACGCCCAAAGTAAACGTTACATTTTAGCTTTGATCGTTTATTGAAAAAAAAAAAAATAATCAGCTGTTATTTCCAGTATCCGCGAATGCACTCCGAACGGGCAAGTATAAAATATTAGGTATTATAAAAAAAAAAAATTTAAATTATCAGAAAAGATGGTAATCATACGACCACACTTATTTCACGGTCGCTTGAATACATTTTTTTAATCGCCGTTGAACACGAAAGCCCGCCAATTAGGCCCCCCCTTTTTTGCACATAACGTATTAATATAATATGAGACATAGGGACAATGATGTTCCTAGCTGAGGGCTATATTTATAATTTTCGAATTTAGTTACATAACAAGTACCTATAAAATAATATGGGCTTCGTAATTAAGTGAATATTATTATTAATCGATTTGTCTGTGGCGTTGAGCGTTAACAACGACCGCCATAATTATTTATATCATTAAAAAATATGTCATAACAAACTCACCGAAGTGATTTCAAAGAAAAAATAATTATTGCTTCGTTACGCAGTCTGCAGTGTTCGTCCATACAAAATAAGAGACTAGCTGCCAGCAATCATGAAAAAATCAAGGAACAAATAAACTTTTCTCGGAACCAGCAAAGTTCAAAGTTAGGCATATATATCAACTAAACCTCGCGCCACTCCGCGGGTGACCCAGAACTGTGTATTTTAATGATTATATTCTAAACATATTATAGGTCTATAATAATAGTACCTAAGTGTTGTGTAGTGTTGTATAACTTTTTATAAAATAATAATGGGAAAAATATTTTGTTATTTGAATTAGGTATGCAAAATACGCGCCGTAGAACACTCGAAAACGCTCAATCAAAATTTAATCCTATAATTCGATATCAGTATTATAAATGATCGGCGGAAGTTTGAAGTCACTATA
>WHPZ01590585.1:0-16280 GCA_016617965.1 Macrosiphum rosae
AGGTACAATAATAATAAAATATATATGGTTTTCTGAGGTTTACCTGGATTTAGTTATACTATAGCTCTAACAACATATCTGCATTCATGAAGATCCGTGTGTTTATATTTGCATCGCTGTACATAATAATATCTACGAAATATTTTATAATTTTGAACGCGCTAAATAAAAAAAATCGTAAAATCTCAGATTATGATATTGTGGTGTTCCGCATGGTGTCTATTGTCTAATATAGTACCAGCACTACCAGCTATATATTGTAATCGAATTTTAAAAAAAAAGTACGTCCTACACACCATTTGCGTATCAAAGTTTTGATTGTACTCTATACGCACCATTGTTTTTCGATCAGCATTTTTAGAAAGTACTAAAATATATTATATATACACTGCAGTTCGCTTGCTGTTTTCAATTTTAAATCATGACTTATCTAACAGATATATGGGAATATTTTTTCCGTATAATATGTATATGATATATAACTATTTTCAAAAAAAAAAAAAAAACTGTTCAGGGACGCTAGTTCACAGTATGTCGACTAGGAACTTTTCCAATTTGTTTATAGTTCCTAAATGCTAAAGGCGGTGTGTACAAAACAAAACAAAACAATAACTTCTGTATATATACATTTCCGTGTGTATAGATATTATATATGTTATTATTGTATTCATATATAATCCGAAAATATTTACATAAACCCGAAGCGTAAAATACTGTTCAAGAAATCGGCTTTATTTTAGGTTTGCGTCTGAACGAGGAAACTATTCGGTTTTTTCAACAGTGAAAACCAACCGGAGAAATGACATTTTGATTTTCCGATAATGTATACATGTGCCCGCTAAAGAGGCCGGTTCTATTGTACAAGAGCTTCCAGTGAAATGATTGTTGAAATAAATGGGTGCCTATAATGGTGAAGAATTGCACAAGGCGCCATCATATATTGTTCATAACCACGCATACAGATCATACACGATGACTTGAAAAACGTACGAACGATATGGTAAAACGCATAAAAATTATTATTATCTATGATAACCAAATCGTTTTCATTTGCAGATGTAATCTAAAACGCGTCCTAGAAAATAATTCGTACACAACCATAGAAGTATAATTTGGCTTGCCAATATTTAGGTTACAACACTGCTGCTGCTGCTGCACTGCACCAGACGCCACAACAGTGTGACATTTATATGTGTTTAAACGCTGTTCTAACACAATATTATATTATATATTTTCTTCGGTAGTCCTAACGGATAAATGACACAACGAATTATAAATGTAATATATAAAGGCAGCACTGAAATTGTTCACTTGTATTTTTTTATTTTGCGCATTGTCGATTCGAAAAAAAAAATAAAAAAAATACGACCCATATTATTATATATTGTGTGGGCCCGATCCGTCTGAAATACAAAATCTCACGAAACCGTAAAAAATCCGCGAAAAAAAAAGGTCGATTCTCATTGAAGACCTGCTTTACACAGATTTCACAGTCTTATTGTATTTTAAAAGCCACGTTTCAAATCGTTTTAGCTACCGAACGCCTGTAATCTATAGTTGGATAACCTGCATTTCGTCCGTGATGAGCGAACCGGGGTGTATATACGTCTGGTAGTCCCCGGGTTTTGAAAAAAATGTGTAAGAAATAATACAATTATTTCACTGACGCGTTTTCTAAACAACAAAAAAAAAGGAAAAAACTCTTACAGTGTTGTACGGCTTTTTGGGGTTTCGGCTCGTTCGTACGATATAACAATAAACGATTATTTTCAAAAATACAACTATCCAGGCTGTATGGCACAAAAAATACAAACTCCACCTCGCACGCAATCTGTAAGAGTCAACTACTATATGCACTCGATACACGTTAAATAATAATGTCCGGAGGAATAATAATATATTATTCAAATGATCGAAATCCGTATAATGTTATTAGAGAGAAAATAATATTATGTACGCATAATATGCTTTCAGCAGCATATGGTATACATAATGATAATATTATAATAGTTTATATGAATATTAAATCATATAATAACATATATAGGTACTCTTATTATTATAAAATACGTATGTAAATTACACGTAGGTAAATATATAGGTACCTACCAGGCGTGGAGCACTATAGAAAACATGTAAGTATATACTTAATAATACACACACACACACACACATATATGAATAAATATTATAATATTTGTATTAGTATATTAAAAATATATATTACCCATATACTATGAAACAACATTCAACATCGATTTCGGTTCAGATAATAATATCATATAATGTACAATCGTTGAAATTGACGAAATTAATTACAAAAAACAAAAAAAACCTTAAACCATATACAAGTATACAATATATATATATATATATATATATAAGGAATGTAATAATATATAATAATAATAATCGTAATCCCTTTTGTTACCCACGTTTAGCTCGAGGTGATCACTCGGATCACTCTCCAACCACCTGGTTGTAATGCGGAATGGAGAATTTTTCAAAATCCACATTAATAACTCGACGGCGCGTGATGTGTGATAGATCATCATCGTGTTCAAAAACATACCTGTCATGTTATAATATTCAATCTACATTAGAAGAGTCAGTATTTTGTTTATACCCTTTTGAATAATATATAATATGTACATATATCGTCCTACATATACAATTAGGTACCATACGCGTATTATGTATACTGCACTGAACTGTATTAAATTATTACATAATTTATAATACTATTATAGGTACACACATTAGCACCGAGGTACCAAAAGTCTTACTTTTGTACTCGAACCGATTCCAAACATTTTGTACATTTTTTTTTTTTTATTATATTTAAATAAATCTACAATCTATACATTTTTTTGTACAATGAGCAGGTTTGATAAGTGACGAATAAAAGTGATTAACATGAATAATGAAGTTAGGGAGGATACCCAGTGGTAACACGCTATTGATATATTTAAATATTTAATATATGTATTAATTAGTTGTTAAAATAAATTTGAGTTTTGAAAATCTTATCTATTGTTCATATTTTCTTTTCCTGTAATATTCCTATGCTATATTTTATGGGGTGATATAGTACGGATCCGGAAGTTTCGACCACTGCTACTTACCTACACCTATATCGGTTTGAACTATACAGTCAAGTTTATATTATTTTCGAGTGGTCATTTTGCAGCGTAAAGAAACACGAACGATAGCAGTTGAATAGCATTAACGTGTTCTGTTTGCTTTCAAAACGTTTTACGGACTTAAAAATTCATATACTGTGTTCATATATACAACGTAAATATAGCCAAGACTTGGGTCTTCGCACGCACCGTTCGATATAAATTATAAAACTATAGACATTTTTTCGCTTTGAAGATCCTGAAAAAAAAAAAATTAAAACTCGACACTCGAATCATTTCGTGTAGTAGGTACTTGACAGTAAAAAAAAAAAGTATAGAAATTTGTACGAAAGAGGTAAACGCGGCCGGAGGAAAATGTAATTTCCTACGCTATCGTACGACCAGTATAGTAGTGTTGTAAAATATTAATATCCCGAAAAACATCACGTCTGGAAGAGATAATAACAACAAGAGAAACTCATAAATTGAAAACTAAAGGGATACCATTAAAAACTTTTCCGGGGCGCACTTCAACTTATATAGACTGGGCGCGGCCCGGGGAGCGACAGAAGATGGGAAAAAAATATCGTCACCGCGGCGGTGGAAGGGGTGAGAGGGGATGTGAGGGGGTGACGACGACGAACGAAGCCTATACACGAGGCGCGAGGGGGTGGGGGCTAAAAAAAATAGTATAGGCACTACGGTATTATATAGTAATCCTGATAATATTCGTGTGTCCGCGTTTATTGTTATATACGGGAGGGAATAATATTCCGGCGGCGGCTGGTCCGTCGGGGTGGGGGGTGGGGGTGTGGAGACGAAAAAAAATATAATAAAACGCGTAATGCAATGTGGGCTTGTGGCATACCTCCAGTGGTGTGTGTTTGTGCGTTAGTGTCTGCAGTTGTGCGTCAGTGTGGGTTTCGAGGGGTCCAGCAGGTAGAGTTCCAGCTGCTGCCGATCGTCTATAATGCCGCCATCGCCGACGACCCATAAACTACCTACACTCGCTCACGCACACTCTCGGAGACGATCGCGCACAGTTACCTTAACCGTATATATAATACACGTGCAAGAGTGTGTGTGTGTGTAAAATGGTGAATAATACCTATAGGCCCGGGCGAATAAAGAAGAAAAAAAAAATCGCTTACATAAAATCATTTTTACCTGTGCAGCACTGGGCCTCGCACACATTATTATTTTTAGTTAAAAACAAAAATAATAATAATAATAAATATATAATATACATGCGCGTGTGTGTGTGTGTGTGATTAATTTCCAGGTGTTCTGCACAGCGGACCGTGGAAAAGGCGCGGTTTTTAATTGAAATTCTTTAATTTTGTTATTTTTTTTTTTTTTTACCGTCTATACATACTCGTCTGCTCTCGGCCCTTACGAATTATTATAGAACCACAGGCGTAATTGGACCGGCTGCCCGACCCGCCCCGCTCGCACATAATATATATATAATGTGTTTAATGCGCCCGCAACGCACACACAACCGATACGCCAGACGGAAGTGAGCCTGCATATCGCATATTATTATAACATATGTGTACAAACATAATGTATAATATACATTGGAAAAATAAAAACCGGACCACGCAAAATATTAGGTAAAAACGTGTTACGGAGGTACGTCGAAATGCACGTCGATATAATGTGGTATCCGCGGTCTGATTTTCCGGTAATCGTCGCGGTGCAGTCTTCGGTCGGAAAAATCCGCGATTGTTTTTCCACCAGCGTTGTTTCGACTTCCGTTCGTGGAAAACGATTTCGGGCGCATATAACAATAACGGAGTTAAAAAAAAAAAAACAATTGATTTACAATATTTCAATCCTTTAGTGAGCTGGCTATAATATAATATATAATATCATTGTGTTTTAATCGCGTAAAAGTATCTGAACCATATATTTTACGATGTATTGTAACACACGTGTTATCATGCAAAACGTGTATATTACTCATAATAGGTAAGTTGTAAGTACCTATATTACATTGTAAAAGACAGTCAACCAGAATTATTGTGGAACCGTTGGCCGTTAAAAGGAAAATAATAAAAACAATTCCAATTATATAGTCATAAGCACTATGCACGAGTCTAATTTAATATCCAGCTTTGGTCAACCTTTTAAACCGCCTCCTCATACATTGTGTAGAATAATGGGACCAAACACGTAAGTATATAATATACGGCGTACATGTACAATTATTCGGATATTGACATTTACCGCGGAGACAAAAGGAATTTCGTTAATAAAAAGGTCAAACGCGCGAAGGTAGGTAGGTAGTACTCGCGTAACGAACATTTTACTATGCAAACTTTTACGTTTAATGGTTTCCATTGTCGTTGTGATTTCGCACAGAGAATGACTCCGCGCAAGTCCAGTGTATATATATATAAGTGTATATTGTTATGGGCTTGCACTCGAGTAAAACGCTGCAGCAGAGTCGTAAAATCGTAAATATACTACCGTCGTACAAAGAGCTTAAAAACACAAATTACACAGCTTGTAATATAATATATATTATATATATATAGGTACATAATATTATAGATGTATGCTGTCGTGCTGCGGAGGAGCGGAGGAGGAGTGTATACGATGATGGCTATAATATGGTTCGACTGCGAACGGATGTGTTTTAGACGGATGCATTGTACGCGTTGCGTTTAGACTTTGGATTTATTTTAATTTTACTAACGTTTTCCGATTGACAGGTCGGGATTTAAGAGGAAAAATAGGGGTGGGGGGAACACGTCGTGCGTATAGTGTGTGCATTCGACCAATCGGAGTGTCATGGTCTAGAAAAGTGTTTAAAAAAAAACATCTGGCATATTTGCTTTCGACCATTGTTTGGTCGGGGGAAAAATAAAAAAAGGTGGAATTAGCATTATCGGCCAATGTAACCCAAGAAACCGTGTCCGGCTAATTAACGTGTAATTTGTTTAATTATCATAAAACACGTCGTTATCGCCGCCGCCGCCACCGGAAGAAGTGCTATTAAAATATTATTGCGCCGACGCGATGGCGGCGACGGCACGTCGGCACCGGACAAAGGATTATAATAATATGCAATAGTTATTATTAATATATTTTATTATTTATATACCTAATTATATTATGATAAGTGTATAATATTAGCACGTTCGATATATAACATAATATAATACGTATATATATAGAGTTTCTGTGTAATAACAATAATAATATCGTTTCGCGTAACTCGAAAAACAAAACGGAACGACCGAATTCGCCCGACGATATTGTATTATTATCGGTGGAGGCGGTGCACTTAGGGAATCTGCGAGGCTATGTCGTTTGGTTCAACTGCTGCAGTACCGTGTTGTGCTCAGGACGATTATTTAGGCTTGGAGGCGAGAAAGATCGCTCCATATAATATGTATGTATATGTACACATTATATACAGAGGTACTCTGCGCAAAAGATCATGTTGTTGTACTTAGAAAGAAAAAAAAACCCTAATGTGTCGATCATTATTGTCAGTGTGTATATATATGTGTATATGGTTTACATTAACGCACACAGATCCGGTGGATGCTCTCTAGTTTCTACTACCCCCGCCCACCACCTCCTTCCGACCGTAAAGTCTCATTAGGACTCGTCCTGCAGCAGTCCTAAGACGGGGTACAACTTACACGTGTAACTACACTATCATATGACATATACGTATATATGTGTGTGTGTGTGAGTGCATGTCGTTTAGAAGAGCCATTCCACACACCTACACATCTATGCAGCGCGTCCAATGGAAATGCGCGTATTTAAACACTCTTAATATTATGATAATATTATAAGACTAGAAAATGGCTCGACGTCGTAAAACAAAATAAACGAATAAACCGTCGTCTCCCGTGTGTGTGGGTACTTTAAATTATATATATATATATATACGTGATAACGTGCACCATATACCATATACCTGCAGCCTAAGCCTTAAAGAGCGATATTCGGATTTACGTTTAATTGCGCGCGTGTTTGCGCCCGAGCGGAAGAGATTTAATTGCGGCGCCAGGACCGAAATATTGTACGCGCCACTCCACACTCTCGGCGTGGTGGTCGTTTGATCTGTAATCTCGACCAGGCTGCGATTAATACAACTATATATTATTATAGTGATAATAATATAATTATAATAATATTAATAATGAACATATTATACAGTGCGAGTCGTAAACCGCGGAAAACGCGCAATGCAAACGTCATGCTGAAGGTATATATACACGATAGGTGGCCCACTCTGCAAACGTCACAAGTTTATGATTTTTTAAATCATAAAAACGTTAAGAAGTTAAAAGTGACATTGATGCTTAATACTCAATGATAATGAATAAATAATAATTGGGACTCTTGACTATATGTTCATCGAGTAAGGATTGGCAGAAAAATAACAATGAGGTGATTGAGACATTCAAAACGTTAATCCAATCTAAAGAAGGATGGAGTAACGAACTGCTATTTTATATTATACAATTGACATGAAACAATATTATCGTTAAAGATTGTGAAATCGTATTTGTTTAAATTTTAAAACTGTGTACAGTTAATATATTATATTTTCTTTTTTAATTTTGAAATGAAAATGTATTTGTTTTTATTATATTATGAATAATTACATATGTTATACCTTAAATAGTGGATGATAACGAGTAGGTATATTAAAGTATGAAACATTTTAATAATTGTATCTTCCTTCAAAGTTCAAGTATCTCAATCATTATTGACTTGGCCCAGCCTGCCACAAATGTCTGCGCACGCCTATGGATATAATATGCCAATATCATAATAAGTTGTGTCGTATCATATTGTTATGAGTCCTATCGAGTATCGGAATAATATAAATATGACGTTCGAGTGTTTCACTGCAAGCGCCACCGCGCATAATATTACATACTCTACCGTATTCGCTCGTCCCGCGACCACCTGATGACTGCGGCGATCACCGCAGGTTCTCGTCGAATTTCGGAGATAACAATATTGTTTTATACGCTTGCAAATATTATAGGTATACACGGTATAATATTGTAGGCACATCGGAAACAAAATACCTAACCAAACGACACCACCCCGGACGACTATATGATAGCGTATAATGTATTATAAACCGTATCTTTCTGGTATTAAAACCGAATCGTTAAAAGGTTATTGTTTTTTTATTTTTTTCCCTCCACTCAAACTCGTAATTCCGATAACGACCCACGTCGCCACCACCGCCTCCTTTTAAGTGAATTATATTTATGCGCGTTATGTATAACACACATACCAAGAGCTTCAGATTTAAATCCCCGTAGGTTAGCGAGCATATAATAAAACATAATATTATAATATATTATGATAATATGATAATAGCGGTTCGTCTTCAGAGGGTGGCGATGGGTTTCCGGTTTTCTTAAGTTTTATTTTTTTCTCCCGTGTAGGGCCACGAAACATCCCCAGTCCTGGGCATATACGCGTGACCCCTCGCAGTAATAATTACGTAGGATTATGTAATGTTATGGGCAACTTCCGTCACTGCGACCCCGACGAACGCTCTATATATACGCACAATATACCAGCGGCGTACACTGCAGAAATGTCCAAAGGGGTGGAGAGGCGAGGGGGCTGTATTGAAATCATATACACATAAAATAATATAATATATTATTATGCTTTGTAAAAAATATTTTCACGTTTTTCTATAGAGAAAAAAAATCCGAGGGGTGGGTGTACACCCGAAACCCCCCGACCCCGTGTGTACGCCACTGCACAATAACACATACGCATAATATTATATATAATATTATTATCGTATCGGTTTAATTATGTCGAAAACGCCGAACACATAACGATATCGCGCACAACATTCGCATGCAGAGCGATTCATATTGTTATACAAATAGCCATCGCTTTTATAATAAAATATATTATAATACGGTATCATATAGTGCAGTATTTTATAATGATATAGAGTCTTCAATACAATGGTAGTTTATATAGGTCGTCTGTTATGTATATATATAATAATATGTATAGGTAGGTACCTGCCGTCGGATTACGGAAGTCACGCACGGCTGTCGCACTGACGCTTTGGGTAGAAACCGACGAAAAAAAATAAATGAAAATCGACTCGCATGTTTTTAACAATCCATTTTTCGACGTGGTGTTTTAAATTTGAGATTCGATCCGATTTAAATAATTAACGATCAAACGACTATAATATAATGCACGTATAGTGTGTGCGTGTCATATCGGCTATACATAGTGACTGTAATATATTATATTATAATATATTATAGTGACGATTAAATGTATATTTTATCGTGCCGCGGTTTACCGTCATCATCGGCGCTATAAACTATAATAACGGGTGTTATAATCCATTCGGAATTCTTTCTGTTCTATAATTTAGAACTCGATTTGACATTATTTTTTTTATTTTTTTTTTCATAAATAATAGAATGTCTACAAAAAATAAACAAACAAATACGGCTTTTGATGTAACGCTGCAATTGTTTCGAAAACATGTCTTGTATGTACAGTCTACACAATATAACTCGAAACGACCGGCCACTTTATACATTATATAATATATATATATATATATATTAATATAGAGTTGCGGCTGAGAGTGTACATATAGGTCCCCGGCGGACAGAAGCAACAGGATCATATTTTACATATCGTTTATATTTCTTATGTAAATTAAAGAGGTTCTTTATATTATTTTTTTCTCCGTCTTCTTCTCAGATGGATATTTAAATACCAGATAACATTACCTGATATTGTAAGCTACACAGTGTGTGTGTGTTTGTGTGTCTGTGTGTCGTTTGTGTACCCGTGCACGCACACACACTTATGACTATTGTCTCGGCGTTTAAAATCCCATCAGTCCATTATTGTTGTATTGTTCGGGAATCGATAAACGGGTTGAGACACGACCGCGCAGGAGACCCCCGAGCGTGCACTTCGGGACAAACTTTTGGCCCACCTGGGAAGCAACCTCTACTTTTCCGTCTGCAGCGAAAACTATAAGCGCAAGTTTTCCCGGATGATTTCGAACGATCCCCCCGACTCCCGTTACCACGCCTGCATCTACCTCTATAATATACTCCTATATACTTTCTCTCCTTCGTCTTCTTTTTCTTCTTCTACCTCTTGTCCGCGTGCGGTTTACACAACCCTTTTATTCTATTTGTTTTTTCGTTGGTTATTTTTTTTCCCCTTTGCTTTATTTTGTTTACCTTTATTTAGACGTCTCCATTGATCGCGCGCGGCGAACACCTGTTACGACCCATACACTGCTGCAGACGCCAATAACGGCGATCATCGCGCTCCGTGTTCGCCTCCTATATTATAATAATGTGATCGTCGACAATAGGAACGTTTAAACACAACCGAATCTCCGACGTCGCTGCACTTTGCATAAACTGACTCGGTGCGAGGACGATGGGAGCAGGAAGAGGAGGCGGCGTGAGCAGATGTTCTCACGATCCGATGATCACGCGGGTCTTAAAACGAAACAAAAATATTTCGGCCGAAAACCTACATAATATACACACACACACACAATTTTTATTTCATCTCTCTCGTTTGATTTATGAAAGCGTCTCACTATATGTGTACATGACGAGAAGATCAAAAGCCAAATGCGATCTTGGGGAGTGAATGTAATATATATATATAATATGTACATGCACATTTTTCCGACTCGACGTTAGACCCTAAACCGGATAAAAAAGACGGAGCCCCGAGTGTCTGCTGCAGAGTGGACAAGGGGGTTGTTGGAGGCCAAAGAGGATTTGAAATATGTTCGCCGGCGTTAACGAGGTCCCTCCATCCAAATTAGACCGCGCAGAAAACAACGCGGTCGATCGTAAATTTAAACCAACGCGCTTTTTCGTCATCGTTATTATTCTTTTTGGCGTTTAAAAAACCAGAAGAAATAATATTAACAATAAACCAAAAACGTCTCGCAGATAAGTCTCCGGAGACGTCGTCGTATATTCCGTGACCTTTTTTTTTTTCTCCTCATCCCCCGTCGCCATACTACTCCACCACCACCCATTCCCCTCCATGCCGACCCAAATTTCGTTGTTGTTTTTTTTTACGATGTCCACATGGCCGGCACATGACGAGCTCGTTAAACGCCCAAAACTCGTCCATAAATCGCACTGGGTCGCCGCAGAGTGTATCATCAACGCCGCCGCCGACGACGACGGTCTCTAACGAGTTTAATAATAAGTAACTCGATACGCGGGTCGCGCGTGTAGGACGACCCGCGGTGACATTTTTAAGCACGAAATCGGTCCACCGCTTCAGTCAATCTTCCGTTAGAATATATTATTATTACGTGTACCTATATATATATGATAAGACGAAAACAAAATAAAAAAAACGCCGAAAACACGCCGCCAAAAAGACGTTTGACGGTCGCGCATACTTACCTGTATACGATACGAGTGGTCGGGAAAAAAACCGACTTTATCTAACCGACAGAACACTGCAATTAGTCAGAAAAACCAAGTAATGAACGCGTAATTTTCCAGATATTTCGTCGTCGTCGTCGTCGGCGAATGCGACTCGTTTCTGTCGGTATTGCAGGCAGGTAGGACGATCCGCGTGCAATCGAACCGATCGAGAGTTGTACAAAATATATTTTCATCGTTTTATTTTTATTACTGTGTGTAGTATAGTAAATTGACTTGTCTCCCGAACGACAAGATCATACGCTATTATTCTTATTATTATTTCTATTTTTATTTTTTCATTTTATTTTTAACGGTTACGCGTATATAATCTTTGTACATACTAATGGAATTCAGTAAAAGTAATTTAACAATTCTATTTGATACAGGGCCTCCCGTAGAGTAATAAATTAGCGTGGAAAACGTACCTACAAAAAATGATTAATCTCGGAACTACTTTCAAATTCAATTTTTGGGTCTATTTCAGAGTTTCGGACAATTAAAAAACATAGGCGAATCGAATGAATTAAACAAAATGTGTCGTATATCAATCGCGTACACGGCCGGCGGCGAGAGATGGTTTCTAAATTTAAAAAAAATAAAAAAAAACGTAATTACCTACCTAGGTATATGTTATTGTATTTCCAAGGAAATAATCGTGTATTTATATATATATATATATATATATATAATGTGTTTGTCGATGATTTGTTCAAAGCACTTACAAGTCACAAGTCAAATATATATACCTTTAAGGTACAATACGTTATACACATTTAAAATATTAAAAACATTTGTGAAAAAACTGCAGAGTTGTAATATTATTATGTTATTGCTTCGATATATAGCACATTGTATTATAATTATTTTTATACATATATTTATTCATCAATAATTTGTTTTTACCATTTCAAAAGAACTTTTCTACTTCAAACTTTAAACTACATTCGTGTACAATTTTATTAAAATTAAATCCTCTCGAAACGAAAAACGACTATATACGAATAATAATGAATACTTTTAAAGCCATAAAAATAGTATGGTCTTAACGAATCCATACGCAGACGACGCGGCCATAATTTACGCTCTCGTTGTTTTCTTGAAAATAAATATCGATATCATAATAGGTATTTTTGTATATAATAATAATAATAATAATTACTATGTAGGTATTGCCAGTTAAAATATACAAAAAGAGAAAAATCTATATAGACTGAGAGAACGCGGACACAAAATATAATGTAATTTCATGTACTTTATAGAATTGGAAATCGAAAATTCGAATATATTATTATTATTATTATTATTATTATGGCGTGTGCATAAAATACCTATCGACGCGTATACCTAGGTATACTGCACCTACCGCGGTATCGTCTCGCGGGACGCACTCGTTGGCCTAGAAATCTGTGAGCTTATATTATATTGCCGGCCAAGATCGTTTCAAAGTCGCGTCTGCAGATGGGTATTATTATAATGTGCTTGGGATTTTTGCGTGGGACGCATTTCGATTTGCATATTATATATTATAGGTACAGTCGATTCGTACCGTATACATACGAAACGTTTCGGTCGGCAGAAGAGAACCGAAAACCATCGCGGCGGCCATCACGTGACGGCGCGGGCCAGTGTTTGGTTATAATATTATTTATTATTTTTCATCTTTTCGTTATATTATTATTATTATTATTATACTCACCTGCGCGCGTTGTGCCATTTTATTCGTTGTCGGACGACGTACAAAAAATTGCGAGAAAAACGGCCGTCGACAGTAATTATTATAACATGCGAACCATATAATATTGTCGTGCACACCAATAACGACGGAGAGCTCTTCCTGCAGGCGGTCGACGAGAAAAAAAAGGGTTGAGACCCTCTCTTTCGGTTTTCACTTTCTGGACGCGTACAATGTGCATATATAGGTCGTCGTACCTACGTGTACTACGATATAAATTTTTTTTCTGCTGCAGGGGTAGATCCCCGTCATCTATTTACACACACACACACATATATATATACATCAAGTGACACACACACACAAACGGCAAACGGGACAGAACAATAATATTCCGTCTAGTCGGCCGAACACGCACATATTCTGTTGACTGCATGACTGACAGACGGCCTTTGCAAAGGGCCGGGGAAAAAAAAAACCCATGCATTATTCATGTTTTCGCTTTCCTACGACGTCATGTGACTCGCCGTGACTCCCTCTCTCCCGGTCAGCGTATATATATATATGTATCTACGATATCATTTGATTCGTACACTGCAAAAAGTGGTACACAAACGCGTGCACAACTGCAGTAAAATATTATATTATAACAATAATATATGTGAGTATGCGAACAACGTAATAATAATATAATGTACCATGCAATATACCTACACATATTATATATTATATATATGTATACTGCAGTGGAACCTCGGTATCTCGAATAATTGTCTGTGTGGCGAAAATTTTTTTAATCACATCGGAAACCTCGGAAGTTTCGACAAGTCAAATTGTATTTATTTATTTTTTTTTTTTTTGACCCTTCGATACACTGCAGAGGTTCCACTGTACAGTGCGTTGTCCGTTAACAATAATTGTAGATAGAGGTAGGTGGTGTACCTATATGTCGATGGAAATAAAAATAATAATAACAAGTGTTTTTTTTTTTTCAAAATAAAAAATAAATTATTTATTTTCAACGTAGTACAATACACGTCTATACATATTAATATCATTACATAATAAAATGGGATGTACACGAATATATACAAATAATTTCTTAATCAAATAATAATAAAATAGAATCGAAGTTAACAATATTTAAATTAAAAAAAAAAAAAAATTGTGGTTAATTAAAAATATCATACAGTCTTCGTTCAAGTAGTGAAACAAAATGTAAATCCCCCGAATTATTATATTTTTTTTTTTTTTTAAACATCCAACCAAGTTGTTATCGGTTTGTCTTACCCTGTTACTACACTCGCCCCAAAACAATTTAAAACCGCATGTAGAGTGTAAAATTCGTAAAAATATTCCTGATAATTTTGTAATATTATTTACGTTCACGGAATGAAACGCGTCGGAGTCTCTGTTAATCAAGCACAGTTCAGTTCATACATTAAGCCGATACATTTACATGGAAATGGAATTATTGTTTTCGAGGATAAGAAGGTGTGTGTTTATTATATCTATCTTATTTTTATTATCCTTGTTTTGTGTTTAAAAGATAAAAAAAAAAAAAAAAAATAATAGTTTTATATTGTCTCTCAAAATAAAAAGCCGAATCCATTTCAGATAACGCAACGGCAGTACTAAGTGGTAATCCGTGTACTGAATAAAAAAAAAATATACATTTATATATAATATATAAGTATATAAATAAATATATTTTTTTCATTCTCTGTGTGTTTCGTACGAAAGCGTACTCGGACACGTCGGAATAATAACAGAATAAACGCTCTAGGAGAGTGTAGTAATAAGGAGAGATATAATAAAATACACGAGAGCCTAGAACCGGTATTATTATTATTATTATTATTATTACGATGTATGAAGAGAAAAAAAACACCAACACCCACGGAGGTTTTTAATTATCCCACATCATGTGTCATAAATTTAAAATAATATTTTATTATGATTGCTCTGCGTCACGTGAAAAATGAAATGGAATAATAACGCTCGCGATGTATATGTCATTTCGATTGAAAACTGTTAAGAGGTGAGGGGAGCAAACAACAGTGATACGAAGACTTATAATCAGTCTGGGCCTCAAATCGAGGATAATACATTTTTTTTTTTTTTATGAATTTAACACACAAAATTTGGTTGCTCAAAAACAATTTTTTTTTTTTTTTTGAGCTGACTAGAAAAATGGCGTTAGATTCTCAATAGTTAGTACGAACCGTTTTTTCACAATAATAATGATAATAATATATTCAATAATAATAATAATATAATATTTAAAAACCCGCCTAAAATCACATTTACACAATATAAACGGCGGACACAGCCCGTCGTAAAATAATTATTACGAACATATAATGTAAAAAATAATAATAATTAAAAAAAAAAAAAAAATACAAGAAAGTTTCAAAGGGAATTAACCGCAGCGTGTTCCGGAGAACTTACACTTAGGAACTCAATTAATCTATGAATCATACAAGTCGTGCTTATTTAAACAACATTATCACATATTGATGAGCACATACGTACATAATATATGCTTTGTTCGGTTTACAGATAAACGAAACAAAACCAAACGAAAAATACAAATATAATAATAATAATATGATAATAATGAAATAATTATTGTACAGTTGTACGTCGGTGACACTGACCTGCAGTTTGCGCGAGATTATCACCCGCGACACGCAGCGGCGATAATATATCATAGGTTCGCGGTACACGCAGCGCTGTGGAAGTATTGGCGGTGACGACGACTTGCGAGGTGGAGGTTTTTTCGCATCAGACGAGGTAAGCCTGCACGGCGTTCTGGTGCTGATGGTGCTTGGCAGACCTCCGGCTGTTGGTGCGCTCGAACTGGTGCGCGGGCGGCATCATCCTGCTCGGCGACTGGTGCACCGACGGCGGCGGAGTGTCGATGGCCGAGTAGATGTGCTCGGTGGACGCCGGCCGGTCCTCGCAGCCGCCCCCGAGTTTCGGGGACGGTGTGGCCGTCGTGGCCGTCGAGTAGTT
>WHPZ01590585.1:20180-35759 GCA_016617965.1 Macrosiphum rosae
TAGTTAATTTTCGAAAATCGAACGGAAAAAATTTTTTTTTTCGAAACTCGATATTTTATTCCAAAAAAAAAAAAAAATCGCGGCGGGCGTTCGTCAGAAAACCGAACGGTTCGCGTACGACCCCGTCGGTCGGGCATTCGACATAATCGCGAATCACAGTACGACTGCGGTCGTTGTTCGCCTCGCGGGACGCACAGGCGCGCACTCGAGACGACCAAGTTTGAAACGACGGAAAAACTTAAAAAAAAAAACACTACGGTACTGCCAGTAGTCGGGCCGGAGTACCGATAAGATAAAATTAACGGGGCGACGGTAAATGTAAATGATAAAAAAAAAAAAAAAAATTATTATAACATAAGACCGAAAAAAAAATCGCAACACTCGAGAGCAGATCGTCCGCGCGCGCGAACACTTTCACATAATAAAAACGGACTCGTAATCCGAACGACGGTGCGCGGTCGAACTGTCGGCAACGGGTTCACGGCGGAGACTGAACGCGACACGGGCACGGCCGCACTGGCCCGCGCGCCGAGTGGTCCGCTAGTCGTGCCGGCCGGCCGTCAGGGGGCGCCACGTGACGGCGACGGTCCACCGGCGGCGGCGGCGGCGGACCCCTACCCGGCCGCACCCGGTTACGGTTACCCTGTGATTATCCGCCACCGCCACCGCACACCGTACGGTAGTCGGACCGACGTTTTCCTCCGCCGCCACCCGATTGTTAGGTGGCACGACGTTACGTTATTATGTAGGTACGTTTTTTTTATCATCGTTTTTCATTACGAGATCGTCGTGTGTTATCTCGTTTTTCCGGCGATTTTTCCGCTCCGGCCTCGCGCGAGTGTCGAAAGTCGAAAGTGATTTTTCGTTGTTTTCTTAACGATTTTTCTGCGCTATTTAATTGTTTTTTTTTCAATAACAATATACAAGACTTCCAGCGCACTTGTAGGTATTTCTCGTGGGAAGTCTTTTTTTTTTCTTCTTACATAACAAACGCAAACAAAATGTATTTATTACAATAATATCGCATAGTTTTATTATGTCACTGCAGGCCAACATCCTTGTCATTCATATTTATTTGTAACTTAATGTTTGGACACTATTGGACATTTTAATTCATATGCAAAGTCAGTCTTATTCTTTTTTTACTATTTTATAGCGCGTAAAGTTACAACCGCAGTAATATTTTACCCAGTGAAAGAAATAATTGAATCCTATATTATAATATTATGTGTATATAGGTCTACCGCAGCTATGTTATATACCTACTCGTTTGTGACAATATTTTTGTTCGACCCGATATCATACTATTTAGCCAAATACAATTTAAATGTAGCATTGCAGAGGTGTTACTCATAAATTATATTATAATAATGTTATAAAATTATTTTGTTGTGCACATAGTAGAAATTGTACGCAGTCACGAATTGGTTGACCAGTATGATCAAAACGTACGTTGTTTTATTTTAAAAATGTTTTTATAATTTTATAATACATACTTAACCGAACTGGTACGGCGTACGCCACATACCTACCTGATGGATAATTTTTTTTTATCGTTTTTCGCGCACGCGACGACGTCAAAAAAATTAAATAATATATCAAGAGATAATTTTTTTCACCAAACACGCCAATAATCTTTGCCCCGAGACATGAATAATATTATAATAATAATGTATAGCCGTATGTAGGTACCTGTATAATATTATTATGGTATACCTATATACCTACGTTAGGTTTCCAGCATTATTTTAATATTATATTATACGGTTTACGGTGGTCGATTATTCTTAACATTGCATTATACAGTGAACGATATCATATTTTATTATTGTTGTTATGATTTTAATTTATAAATTATTTTTTATACCCTCTCTATTTTGTTGTTGTGATTCGAAAATAAATACCCAAGTTAAATATTTCTCATCAAAATGATAATAAAGGTACCTACTTCTCTGTAGTCGTTTTTAAGACCCACTGCGGCGGTTGGAGCGACTTTACGCGAAGAAAGATTACATTCTGGAAGAGTTTCAAAGGACTCGTAAATAAAACTATGTCAAGTTTTCTTCGGTGATTGTGGTCTTGTACTCGGACGTCTTATTGTGAGTCTGGCCCATTTGTAGGTCGAGCAAAGAGCATCCTTTATAATTGGCCAAATTATATCGAACAAAGACCACATTTTGCTTGAGTGGGCATTTTAGTGCAGCCATCAAGTATATTATTATTATTATTATTATTATCGTGATGCTGACCACTGCATTTGACGCACCGGAGTGGATGATAACAATTAAATGACCTCACGTTATAATATAATAGTAGGTACACAATAATTTGTTCAGTTGGCAGTCAAGTCACCATATATGACAGTCGATATTAATTATTTTAATTGTTACAGAATAAATGTCCGTAAATAAAAATTGAATCATTTTAATTATTATTATTGTATTCGCTTCAAGTTGTGTTTAGTAAAATAATAACGCTCGGTAATACGTGAAGCGCGATCTATCGGACTATTTGTGAAACACTTTGAATCTGGAGAATATTTTTTTGAACAATAAAAAAACGATCGGGTGGGCCAGTCACTATCCCCTGGTTAATATAACTAGTAAATAAAATATGTGTTTTTTAATTTTAATATTTTCGAAATGATTGAAACATTTATTTTCAGCATAATAGCATATTATGTTATTTTTTAGCCAATAGTTTATTGGACAATAATTGAAGCATCTAAAACAATATGTGACTATTGTATATTATTATAATCATTTTTTATTGTTTAATAACACATTACCTGTGATTTTAGTATACTTTGCTAGAATACATTACGTATGTATAAGTTAACATGTGTTGTAGATATTTATATTTACATATTATTCTCACGTTTACTTTAGAAAACACTCTGTCTTTCGCGTAGATGACATTTTATTAATACGAAATTGTATTATAACATTTAACTGCAGCTACCTGTGGGTTATGTTTAATGTTTATTATTTAGTTGTATGATCAGTTTTTCTCTGTCTTCGAGTTCACTTGGTATATATTTTATTAAAAAAATGATGTTGTAGCAGTTCATAAAATTGAATACGAACCCGAATAAATATTACCCGGTAAAAAATTCATACATTTTTTTTCTAAAAATTAAACGTTAAGCGGTTACCGCCTACGTGTCTGACGATATCCTATTGCGTAGGCGACAGCCCTTGCGAATTCCTCGTGCAATTTTTCCAATCGGTGTACGGTATACCGATGTATGAGTAGATACGTCCGTAATTATTAAATTACCATGCCGATAATTTGTAAATATTTTATGCTCAATACCGACGAACGGTCAATATATCATGTCATTTAAAACGCCTCGCAGTCGATATATTATTCATCGCTAACGGGAATCTTATTAGTTGTTTAAAAATCGGAATGCGATTTTTCAGACACTAAAAAGAATAATATTCCCACTGTATTATGGCGAACACGGAACAACGCATAAATAAACTGATTTTGTTGAACACTGAAATAACCATAATATAAATGATAAATCATTTTAACGATAAATGGGTAATTGATATTACACCGAGCTGCAGTTCGCGGTATACCTGTTTATACCGCGAGTGCCTATATTTTATAGGTACCTATTTATTATAATAGTAATTAATATATATTATAATATTATGTTATTATGTTAATTGCATAATACAATGCCTTTTGCAGGTTGTGTCTGACCGTAAAATACTACACGAACGCGCACAAAGAAATATTATTTATTATTTTTAAATATTACATACTTAAACGTTTTTTGGAAACAAGAGAATGAAAAAAGAAAACACTCGAAAGAAAAGCAATATATTTCAAGTGTCGACAATAAAAACACGATTGTTCGATATTTCTATGCTCGCACAATTTATATATTATATTAATATATACCTATATATTATTTAGTGTTATTATAGAGACCCTGTGACGGGTGAAAGAATTTTCGGGGTGTATAAATCCATCTCTGGCGTTGGGTTAAAATGATTTATAATATTATATTGTATATATTGTGTTTTGTGGTAAAAACCGAACGGCTAGAACGATTTCGGCCGTGTACCGTTAACGGCGCACATTACTGTAGCGCATTGTATAATATGTATATAATACGAATCATATATATATACACCTAAACCTACCTTTAATAATAATATGTGAATGTGTGTATGGGTCTAACGCTCGCGTATAATATAATACATACCTATAATACGAGTATATAATATAATAATGTACGCGCACACAATGAAAACATTGGAAATCGAAAGGGACGGGTTTTTATTTTTATATTACATATTATATTATTGTACCTATATAATTTTTTTTTTTCCGGTCGACCGAACCGCAGGGACAGTTTCGACATAATATGCAGCACCGGCGGAACCCACGCGGTGTGTGTACGAATATTATATAGCTATATATTATTATTTTATACCTGCTGATGCGCCATTATAATATACATTTAGGCGTACACGTACGTCGTTATTTTATTGTTGTCCGGTGAAACGAATGTCAAAAATTAAAAACGTTTTACGAGCCGGAGAAAAGGAATTTCACGTACGAAATCTTTTCTGAAAATATGGGGGTCACCGAGAGGACGAGGGCCTGCGGTTTTATCCGCATCGACCGTGTCACATGTGGCGGCGGCGGCTATCTGGTCCGAAATCTTTACAATCGTTTAAAAACCTCATCTTACATGTGTGTGTGTGTGTGTAACGAGAGGTTGTCGCTGTGTGTTGGTCGACGTTGGGGGGGGGGCAGAAGAGAAAGAATGTTTGCGAGGAGGGGGAACGAGTTTTTGTGGCCGCCGGCTAATGAAGTCTATAAAGACGAGCGCGAGCGCACAGAGATGGACACACGGAGAGAGTTTTGGGTTGCTCGTGCGTCTCTTGTTCCGCCGCCGCGCGATGGAATTACAAGGCATCTGTGTGTATTAATAATATAATGTGTGTTACCATCATGTATATATATATAGGTACCTACCTGCCTAGTAGGTACGTGGGAGGAGGCCAAAGTGCCGGTGGTAGTGTGTAAAATTATTATTATATTATTATTACTATATAATATATCTGGTAGTATATGGTAGTATTGTGAAGACCGTGCGAGGGGCAGGGGAACAAGAGTTTAAGAGAAAGAGAGGTAGAGAGCAGCATCTCTATGTGTGTGTGTGTGTGTGTGTGGACCCCTTTTGAACCCGCGACCGATAAATCTGAAGATGTGATCCTGTCGAACCTTTGCTCATAAATCATAGTAGGTACATACCTATCTGTACAAGATATATATATTGTAATATGGTGTACGCACGTCCTGTCAAGACCAGCGCGCGTGCGCCGGACAACTACTACCACAGTAATGATAATAACAATAATATAATATTATTTAGGTGTAGAACGCACTCCGCTCTCGGAGATTTTTTTTGTACACATCACAACAATATAATATAATAATACTGCACTATTTGACCGCGATTTGCGAAGCACGCGTCTCCCCACCTGTGGACGCGTGCATGGCTTATAACATTCGGACGAATCGAACATCGCGTGGGGGTGAAATAATAAAAATATTATATAATTCTCATTTTGTACGCTGCCACTACAACTAAATACTATACTCTCCGTGCACACGACGACGTGAGTACTGCGTTTATTACGTTATAATATGTATATAGGTTCGTGTATAATATTTTGGAATATGCCGTATAATAATGTATAATACGCACTCGTATAGTCTACCTACCTGCCTAATCAACCGTCGCCGCCGTTCGGGAGTTCCATCCGCCCGCCCCGAGGAATGATGGGCGTTTTTCTGAAAACGTGAATATCAAAAAAAAAAAAAAAAAAAACAAAAATAGAAAAAAATCTTTTATGTCGAAGCAGCCGTGGCGGCAGGCTCACTGCTATACCTATAATAATAATAATAATAATACGAATGCAAGGCAACAACGCAGCATATAATATGCATTTCGGTTTCGCGTCGTCCGGACGTATAGTTATATAGTTCAGGAGAAAAAAAAAATATGTATTATAATATACGTATCATAATCGTCTAGTGTGCGTAAGTATACCGTGCGCGGCTATATAATATTATGTAGATAATAATATTATTATTATTATTATATACACTTGTCCACCTGCACGAACGCAGCACGTCCTGGCACGCGAGCACAACCGAGAGACGACTGTTATAGGTAGAGGCACCTCATCATCTCTTCTCTGCGTGTGCATTATAATATATTATATTATTATGCGCGCGTTTGCATAAACAATTGAAACAGTGTTTGACGTGGAGATTTCGACGGGTACGCATGAATAATATATAATAGCGAAACAAACGAAAAAGACAACGACCATGCGATCCGTTCGTTAATGTTTGGAATGTCAAATTATCACTCAACGTATCCACCGGGCGTACTTAAACCGCATTCTAGTTAACACCCTTTGTCTTGTAAATACACTCGACACAATTCTTCACCATATTTTAAACGAAGATTGTGCATAATAATTATGCTGCGATGCCCGGCCGTGTCTATTATAATACGTATTATAATAATATACTATTTATTTAAATGTACATATCTCGGCGTCCAGAGAAATTCGATATTCGTCTTGTGCGCACCGCGGCGAGTTACTGAAATATTTATATTCCACTGCAATATCACGTATTATTATTATTATATAGGTACGATCCGTTTGTAGAACATTCCAAAATGATAAACGATAAATTTCGTATGGCCGCCGCAGTACACTTAATAGACATGGATAAAAAAAAAATTGAAATTATAGCGTTTATGTAAATCTATAATAGAGAACAATAGAGACGTTTGTAGAAAAAAAATATTCACGTCGAATACACGACGACGCGTTTGAAACTGGCGAGACCACATCGCGTTTTTAATTGAATCCCGACTGTATATACGTATGATATAATATCGTACGATTTTATATTATATTATTATTATTTTGCCTTTGCGGGATCCCATACAATATAGTACAATCATGTTTTATAATATTCTTAAATAATAATATCATACGACCGCTGCAGTATAGAGCCCCGATTGTTCCGTTGATACGACACGCGGTCGTAAATTAGAGAAATAGCAATTATTTTAATCATCGCTTTACATACAACGAGCCGGTGCAGCCCGACATATTATAATATCGGTGCGTACGCTATGGTGCATAAATGTATAATAATAATATACCAAAGTGGTCGCGGCGGTCAGTAGCGCGCCTCCAAGTGCGACGGTAGGTACATAATAATAATTATACATTTATGTTATTAGGTATCGAGTGCTGCGCAACGTTAATGGTACGTAAGAAGAACAAATGCAACTAAATAATATTCTAATTGATTCGAAGCGTCGGTAATTTTTCTTAATAACCGCGGTCTCGCGTGCACCACACGCACTGCCCAGATTTGTCTTGTACGGTCGTCGTCGCAGTCGTCGTATAGGCTCGGTGCGGCGTTTATAACATTAATACACTGCCGACGGAGTGTAACTTCCATAATACATTATAATATTATTATACGTATGTTTAATATTATTTAGGTGCCTACGACTGAAGCAACCTGCGCGGGATCGCCTCGAGCCGATATTATTACCCGGTTATCGGGCGGCAACGGAGACAGAGACGGATGGCAGAGGTCGGCGTGAGACAGACAGAGAGAGAGAGAGAGACAGTGACAGAGACAGAATGATGTGACGGCGGCGGCGGCGGCGTATAAAGTCGTGTGTCTGCGGTGGTGGTATGGATGGGTGCTGATGATGAAAAATTACTACTCTTTCTAATGGTCCCACTTGTTACGGTCGGCGTGTGTGCGTGTGTGTACCATGGTCACGGTCAAAAAACGTGTGTTCGAGAACGTGTTCTCCGCAGCCGAGTGTAGTTTTCGTATATATTATATAAATAAATATATATACTACACGGCCACATAGTATACAATATAATAATAATATGATGTACAAATGGCCGGTCGTCACCGATGCCGCGCGCGGCAGCACATAATAATATTACGAGACATTCGAACGGGACACGACGTAGGTACACAATAATATATAATAATGATAATAATAAAAATAATACGCGACGACAACCGTTCGCGATACGCGTGTATAATATTATTATTCCACGGTCGGGCGCCACCTTATAATATTTATATATTATATAATATTATCATCTGTATGTATACGACAAGCGCGCAAAGTATTATCAGAGTGCGCGGTTCGATTTCGGATCTTCGAGGGTGGGGGGGGCGTTTTTGAAAATAATCTGCAAATATGCGGCGGCGACTTTGGGTGCTCGAAGACGTCGCGTGCACACGGCGCGATAAAATAATAGTATAATATTATTATGAATATAATAATAAACACGCACCAGGCAATAATGATAATATGGGCACGAGTCGGCTGCACAACTCGACGAAACCGCGGGGATTCCGTCTCTCGCAGCCCCCACCACCCCCACCCACCGGACCCGGGAAATGACTCACCACCACTAATAATATTTATGGGAATCGAACACCCCATATAATATATTCATTATTATTATTATTATTATTATTATTATTATACTCTTCT
This sequence comes from Macrosiphum rosae, assembly GCA_016617965.1. NCBI lineage: Eukaryota > Metazoa > Arthropoda > Insecta > Hemiptera > Aphididae > Macrosiphum > Macrosiphum rosae. The sequence continues at coordinate 28,777 of WHPZ01590585.1, forward strand.
TCAGTAACGCGCGGCGGCGGCCATTAATGTCGGCCTCGTCGCGAGACTATCATTTCACTCCATCAAACACTGCTGCAGCCACCGACACGACTGCAGACACCACCACCCGGTTGCGACTAGGACGATGTTATTACTATACCGCGGTAGCTATGCGGTATTCGCGGTAGGTTTCGACGTGCGATTCAAAACGATCCGACGAAAAGTTGAACGTTATTAATATTATATTATTAAATTTCGTGTATATCACGCGACATGATGGGTACGATCTCCTCGAATCCCGTCGAGCGTATATCGGAATTCGAAACCAGGACGTCAAAATATTATTATGTGCGGAATATGATAAACGCATTCTTTCGAGGTCCGCCCGGCGCGTCGTAAAACAATATAATAACAGTTCTCCTCCGAGTTGACACGGTGACATTTCCGGTCGAAATATTACGATGTATATTTTATAATACGTTTAATGTCCGACTCGTATATAGTTTTAATTGAGAACGTTAATCACCCGAATTTTATGGAATATATTGTATAATTTCGTTTTCAAGTTGTATAATAATATCAAATGTCTTTAATAGTTTCAATAAATAATACCTATTACAATATAATATCATATAGTATATCGTTGACAATAAAAGCGTTTATAATATTATGCTATTGCATGCGTGAAGTATAATAATAATAATATACCTATGCAATCTAACTTGAGTCTATTCAAAGTTTAAAAAAAAAAACATTGACTTTTTGTATGCAACAGTAAAACAAAATATGTATATACTGTTGGCAGTATTCATTAAAAAGTTATTTTGGTTTTAATTCGAATATATTACATTATCATTTAAAAGCCACCGTTTATTTTTTTTTCAAGTGTCAGTAAGACGGTATAACACAGTAGGTTATATGTATACATTTTTTAAATACCTTTTGTATTTGACAACTTAAATGATCAAATATAATATATTAATATGGATAGGTAGCCATTCTTTTAATTCAACAATTTATACTAATTTGTTTTTTGCTGGGGTAACAAATCGTAGTCTGATGATAATACTAGTATTATTTTTATTCATATAGCTATACGAACCTTTTAAATAACTCCCTGGAACATACTAATACGACTGATGAGCACCCATGTCAAATTAGATTGTTTTAATAGGATGTCAACTAAATGTTCAGGCCTTAAAATTAAAAATTTCAAACTTTGTAAAAAACAAAATTTCAAAAACCAATACAATATTTTTAAACTATAATAATACTATATGATTATAAATTAGTTGAAATCTCTTGAAAATAGCTTCACTTCTAGGAAATAAATAAGTGTAAAATTGATGAACACTTTTAAGTCTACATGAGATTATTATCCACAATATTACAGCAACATAACATGATTTTATTTTCAAAACGTGACGTATAGGTATCTCACGATTATTTGTTCGCAATTTCCTAAAAAGCTTCTGGATAATTCCAAAAACGACCTTTTTAAAGTGCGATCAGTGGTAAATTTCCAATCGTTTGATATAGGATGGTACGAACGTTTTAGAGCAATCCCGAAATAGTGGTTTTAAAAAAAAAATAATAATAAAACTCACAGTATTGCGTAAAACCAATACATTTCTCAATCCACTCCGAATCGAAAATAAAGTCGCCGACTTCTAAGACATTGGTCTTCGTGTTTTCCGACGGGTCGACGTGGGGAGGAGTGATAATAATATTATGATGTTCAGTACGGTATATAAAAAGTAATAGTATTCCGAAAAGACTATGGGACAGTAAAAAAAAAAAATATGTTTAAAAACACTACGACGATGACGACAAGTCGACAACGTTTGGAAATGCGTCGAAAGAAACTGTCAGATACCGAAAAATAAATGGTCAGAGTGCTTTTTCCAGAGTGTGGGTGTGTGTGTTCGTGTTTCTCATTTCCTCGAATTTCTGTTTCGACTTTTGACAGATCGTAATATTGGTCCTCGTCGATCGCAAACCAACCGAAGCGCATATTTTGTGTATTTTATATATTTTTTATATGCGTTTTTCTGTTTTTCACACATATAAGTATAATATAAACGTCTAATCTACGGTCTGTTGATTTGTCTCGGATAATATTCACGTGCGATTATACAGACTATGACGTTGTGATAATGTTGTATTGTTTTCTTGTATAGTGTAGTTGTCGGCGAGCTAACTATTTTCTTCGATACGCATCTTAAGTGGCACGCGAGTACGTATAATTGCATACGCGGAGGCAAGCCAAGGAAACTCGGCCACGATCGTTTCACGTCGTTATGATAATAATATCGTATCAATGATTACAGAAATCGATGGTAAACCGTTGTCGTTTTACCAGCAAAATTCAATTAAGTGTCAAGCTGTACAGTATCCGTAAAAATCACACACTGAGACCGTATTGTGCAGCAGTCGTCCACTAAAAATATGAAAAACTCCAGTTTTCCAAGTCTTTTTCCCGAAACTGGAGACCTGTAATTATATACGTCACGGTCATTGTACTTTTAGCAAACAATTGTGGGCGCCAATGATATTCAAAAATGACAATAGTGACAACTGATAGATCAAAACGAAAATGTTATATATATATTATTGTTAATTTTTTGTAAAATTGATTTTATACGAGTGTTCGTCATTTTGTAGGTACCTACTACGTACTTCAAACCGAAAATATAACATTATCGTCTGGTAGTACATTAGTTTCGAGCATTATAACAGTATAGTTATTACATTTAGTCGGTGTTGGAGTCTAAAATCTCTCTGGGCTAAGTTTATAATTTATATACATGATAAACTATATCTAAAACGCAAAATGTATAAACGTCTATACATTTGTCGAATTTGTCAAGTACCTAATATTGTATTATTATTTTTTGATGTATACAAAAAATATGATTATGAAAAAACAATAGTAATTTAAATTAATTATAGCCTGTGATTGAAAATTGAATCATATGCCAGCTGTAATAAAATGTTTGCTTTATTCGTATAATAATTATTATAGGTATATTGAGTATATTGACCTAGGTATATAAATTGAATATTTATTGCGTATTCATTGAAATGTATACATTTAAATCGTCGGTTAATCATATACAGTTTTTTATGCACAACACTGAATAGTTGTAGGTACACAAAGAAAAATACAACCTACAACACATAATATACATCTCAATCGTCTCCTCGGTTTGAAATAAATATAATAATTTATAAACACCATTTATCATCGCGTTAATTTTCCATAGTCTTTCGTGTATTTGTATTTCGTACGATTTTTTTTTCCCACTGGAATTCAATTGTCTCGTCTATAGTTTTGTGCGGCATTGTTTTACGTTTTTACATATCAATTTAAACGATTCTTCTGAAACGGCTTTGCTGAATATAATAAAATATAATATTCAGGAGTGGCATTGTTAAGGAAAGCCCATAATAATATCAACATTATTAATAATATTTTCTCGTAGTACACATATATATATATATACACACTGTAACAAACGCACACATTCGTTCGCTCCGATGTCAGTTGATTTTAGAATATTCTTTTTTCTCCGTCGAAATAGTTATGTTTTCTAGTTTTTTTCTCGAATATACACACGTGCATATATATTTTTATTTTTTTTTACTGCGTGCTACGACTACGACCGTAGTTGAATAAAAAATATATACGATGACATCACAATTTATGTCGTTTTTGTGTTCCACAATGAAACACTCTAAACGACAACACTATTCAACGAACCTATTTCACACGTGCTTTTAGATAATTTTTTTTCACATTTCTTTTCTTCGCGCGTATATCTACTTTGCGTTGTCCGATTTTATGGTGTTGCAGTACATATTATTATTATTATTATTATTATTATTATGGTGTATTATTGTCACCAGTATTTTGATTATATACCCGTGTCCGAGTAGAGCCATATTGTAGTATATTATTAAATACTTATATACTGTACCTAAAGGTAAGTACTTCGAAACGGAAATTTGTATGGTAAATCCAAAGTAGTTTTTGTTCGATACACATTGTCGTATAATATAATATATTTGATGAATAGACCACACATATACGTACACAATACTATAACATAATATTGATTAATATTTTGTACGACTCTCGTACGTCGTATATTAAATCTATATTCCTAGGCGCCTCGTTATTTTAAACATATACTATAGGTACCTATTACCTATATCGGGCTATATTACATTAAACATACCCTATTTATGAACATATAAGTAATTTTTTTTGTCCACGGCTCTCTGGGAAAATAAATCATAAAAAATATGTATTATATGATAATATATTATATTTGTGCATATCTACAGTTTAAAAAAAATCAGTCGACTGACGAATCGCGGTCACAACTTACAAGTGCCTGTTGTTGACGAATAACCAACAGCAAACCGTTTTGAACTGCGTCTTGAAACCCTCTACTAAAACTTACTTTCGCCTTTTATCTTCGAAGTATTTTCATTATTTTATTCGAATCTCGTCCTTAAAGACAATATTTCGGATTCAACGTTTTGACCGAGATCGTTCGGTGCGGAGGGAAATAGTTCATGAAGTAAATTTAAGTAAATTTTCCCTAATTGGCCGCACACGCTAAAGCGTTGAAGTTTATATTGTAGACTTTTCAAACAAAAATAATTGTCGTTAAAATAATAATGATCCCAACTTTAACTTGTGTTTATAGTTTATACACATATATATTGAATATATACTCGTACATACTTGATACTATCTATTATGAATATGATAATATGATATAGTTTATACGGTAATAAAAAAAGTATTTATAAAATGTAGTTGTATCGCTTATACCTACGCATTAAATGTTTCAATTATTATTTATTATTTTTAAATTATGGGTAACTACTTCATATTTAATAGTGAAAATTAAAATTGAACACTTCGATTTATAGGTGTGGTGTAAATTATTATATACCTACATACCTAGTTATAAATTGTGTGATTATTTTTCACAAACAATTTGTATACAAATTGAATGTGCATTAAATGAGTTGAGTGATACAACGAATAACTTAATATAATAGCTCAAAAATGTCAATTAATCAAACAAACAAAATAAAAACATAAATAAAAGGAGATAGGTAACTGTGTGTATTAAAATTAAATTGTATAAAAAAAAAATGAAAAAGGAAGTGTTTATACGTAACGCGTACAAAATAATGTTTTTCCCGTGTCATGTGTCTTGACTTTGTGTCTGACTCTGAATATTGGGTTATACAAAATTGGAAAATAACTTATTTATCTACTAGAGTGGGAGATGTTATATACTGACGTGTGATACGAAAGTGTTGTGTATACATATATATAAATAAATATATGCTCTGTCGACCCACGTAAAGATTTTTCCATAACAATGTTAAAACAAAACCTATTTATTAAAGAAAAATCCATGGAGCCTCCTCACGTTACAAAGTAACCATAATAATATTATTGTCATTCTATGTTTCTCGTTACCTACGAGGTTAACAGATGCTTTTCTCTTTTCTTTTTTTTTTGGACCTTTGTAGTTCTATACACTTTTGTACGGAATCGTCGATCGATGATTTTAATATACGTTTAACACTTCACTACTACAACAGGTGCTTTTCAAAATCAACCATCGCCATTATGAACATTCATAAATGCCAATAGTGTTTTAAAAAACAAACCAACTAAAATGAATAAAATATTATATAGATTAACAAAGTTAATCTTTGACTATAGTGAAGTTTTTACATAATACATTGTATACACTTTTGAGAGTCTATTAGTAGTATACATTTTTACTACAATTCAAATTTCAAAATAAATATTATGCTTAACAAGTCTCAGTATAATGTTTTATTGAAATATTTTTTAACTGTAAACTCGAATCATTATTTTCTGTGCCTTCGAAGTTAAACGTACAGACCAACCAGTTTGATTCAATTATAAATAAAATAGATAATCATTCGTCGTAGGAAAAATATCATATACATTGTAATATAAATTGAAATATAAATGATTACACTATATCTCTCTATGGCAATAATTCACATGTTTAATTAAATATTAATTTAACCCTACTTATTGCTAGACACAGCTTGAAACCGTCGTGTAATACGTACAATATTATATTGGATTTGCTTCATCTATATAATGGTTAACCGTACCTATTCAATTGGATTTGTATTACAGTTGAAGTACGTGAAATGATAAAGGTTCGCATTTCAGCATCTCTCTATATCAATCTCATTAAATATCTCAAGTGGATTTCATACTACAGTTGACTTAATTAAGATGTTTAAGCAATCTTTCGAGAGATTTCAATTAATAATATTCTCCTTTAATGGTTTATATCGTTTAATATTATATATGTTCATCTCTCAACAAACATGAAATGAATACCTGAATAATTGTAATGTGCACAAGTAAATTATGTACATTTTTTTTTTTTTATGTGTAGGTTTGTATATCTATAGAAAATACGGTTTACCTACTTATATATGTATATATATACAACGCGTCATATTATATACGTCTTGTAAATAAAAGCCATTAATTTGTTAAACGCGCAGTATATATAGAGTCAAATAATTTATACTCCTATTAACATAAAATATGACGGTAGAGAACCAGCGGTAGTAGTAAAAATCGTTTAATTACACGGTTTTCTAAATTTAAATTTTGAGTGGGTTGATAATGTACATTTATGCATACGTATTTTGACCTAATTGATGATCGAATGACATAATCGTATATATGGCTCACGGACACGGCAACAACAAAACCGCTCTCGGCGCCGCCGCTCGTGGACGGATGATGATGATGATAATAATATTATATTATATTCAGTAATTATTTCAAGATACTTGGCAAATGCTATAAGAATAACCATCGAATGCGTGTCTCGTGCATGCGTCTCGGGGTTTTCTCGTAACCGTCACGTCGTCGGATGTGTGGATGGAAATTCTGTTGAGTGGAAATCAAA
>WHPZ01590587.1:0-23033 GCA_016617965.1 Macrosiphum rosae
TCTTTTAATACTTTTGTAAATTTATTATCAGGGTAGTACCTACCTAAGACAAAATATCTTCAGTACGACAGTACCTACTTTCTTTATCCAGTTTCCAATGATTACATAATGTTCATAAGTGTTGGTAAAAGACAGTTTTATAAAATATTTTATAACTAATACGTCATATTGCCTACCATGATCGTACCACTGCTCTGAATCTAACGTTTTATTTTTCATATTTCAGGATGCCAAAAATTAAGAAAAATGTTAATGATGAAAACAAATGCCCAAATAAATTGACGGCCCAAAAAAGAAGTAAACCAGTTTTCAAATTTGATACGAAAAGAATTCTAAAAGAAAGACAAGCTGAGTGTGAATTTTGGAAAAAAAATGCTCAAATTGATAAAGAGATGAAAGTTCTAGATGATTTGTTTCAAAAAGAAGTGAACAAAACTATTAACCAAAGTGATGATAAACTTGTATTACCAAAGTCTGGATATGTTATATTTGACCCCTCTAAGTTTAATGTAAACTTTGAAGAAAACTCTAATATGACAGGATCATATTATTCGCAACAGCTACTTCTAATGTCAATTGAGGGAAATGAACTTGAAGCCATCATTATTTTTAATAATCTGATGAAGTCAAATTGGTCTCCAGTATTTAAAGTATGTTTAACAATATTAATTGTGTATAGGTACAATACTTATAATTTTATAAAGAAATATCAATATCTTTGTTTTTAATTCCAATTATCTATAGGATGTTCAACTTATTTTATCAAACTGGGGAGCTGATTTGAATTCATTGACTGACAGTACACTATTAAAGTGTCAAATAAATGATTGCAAGAACTTTAAACGGCACAATTTTGAATTGGTAATGAAATTCATATCTTATAATATAGATAAAAATAATAAGACATTTAGTGAAGATGAACTACTAACATTGGCACAGTATATTGCCAAAATATCCTTTGATCAGTATTGTGGACAAATGATAAATGTTATACAACAATTATTTACTGCTTGTATTGAAACTGCATTACAAGAAGACGATGATGCTTCTATTATAACATTTGCTCAAGGATTGTACTCTCAATATAATATTAAACTACTTAAAATGGTTGTTGATTTATTCCTTCCTTTAGAAGGAAAAATAATGAAAAAAGTCTATACTTATATAACATTCAAGCTATATAAGTCACTTTTAGAAAGAACCAACAACATGAGTGCATTTCCAACCAATATTAAAGAATGGCAAGTTATTTTATTTGTGATTATTTTAATTTAAAACTTGTTTGAAGGTATAAAATAAATAAACTAAGTATACATTTCTATGGCAAGAACAATTTCTTATTAAACTTGTTTGTATTATACCTATTTCAATTTATTAAATCATAATACATTGTTGAATAACAAATCTAAAATGCTTACATTTTTTCCAGGTTTGTTCAAGATTTAGTGGATAAAGATTTTTTCAATAGACGACCAAAAAGAATATTATACCGTCTTATTCGGCTGTTGGAACATGTCGTCATTGTTTTTGATTTATACAGAGATGAAAAAAAACTTAGTGACATGTATGACTTTTTGAATGTCATGGTAAAACCAACTGGATTATCAGATTCTCTGAGATTGGTTAATATATTGGATCAATGGAGGTTACAATTATTCCGTTTGCATGTAAATCGTAAGAATGCTTAATTAAAATAATCTCATGATATTTTTCCTAAGTACAATAACATATTCAAGAGTCATAATTATGGTTTATTGTACGTCCATTATATATTATTTTCATTTATATTTGCATTATTTATTTTTATTATTAATGATTTATATTATATCGAGGAAGATATTTGTTTTATTTGTTTGATTAATTAAACTTAGTTCCAAAGTTAACTTTAATATTGTAAAAGTAGATTTATGATAAGTCACATATATTATATTATAATGTTATAATGTTATTAACCAATTAAATTAATATATGCTCTGAATTATTTAGAATTGTTTTTCTTAGTCATTATAATATATAATATGTTAAAATTCTGTTGATTGAATTTCTATTTAAAGTCTATGTACAAAATTATACTATACCAAAAGATTTGTTGTAGCTGTAAAGCTCCAAGCTAATGAGGGTATAAATCACACACATTTTATGCTTCGTAACTGTAAGTTTGTTAGTTAACTGCACTAAGAGTCAAATAAAACAAACTTATCAAACTCTTCTACATCAGACATCTTCTTATTAAGGGGACGTTACAGTGACTTTGTTGTGTCCGTCTTACAAGCGGGTAACATAACAAATTTTACGCTCAGCAGAACACATTTATATCCGTAAGTTTAAAAATTAGAGCGAATTGTGTTCTTATAAAATTTGAAGGCAAGACTATTAACTAGACAATGACATAGGCTTTTTATTATATTTTAATTTTAAAGCGAGGTATCAGTATTTTAGAATTGTAAACTGTTCGCACATCTTAAAATACTCATAACTCGCTTTAAAATTAAAATATAATAAAAAGCCTATGTCATTTTCTAGATAATAATCTTACCTTTAAATTGTATATGAGATCATTTCTCTCTAATTTTTAAACTAACGGAGATAAATGTGTGCTGCTGATCCTAAAATTTGCTATGTTAAGCACTTATAAGACGGAAACAACAAATGCGACTGTAGCGTCGACTTAAGCCTTGATGGTAAGTGCTAGTTTGTTTTCATGTTTTCATATGATATACTATAAGTGAGGAATAGGTATTTTGTGTAATGGTATTTTTCTTATTTTACGTTATCCTCTTAAAAATGTTGTTAGTTATATGTATTAATGTTCATGAATTTCGATATGCTGATATGTATTATGATGTATTTTTTAAATACTAACACCAAAATTACATATTTTAAGAATTGTTTTTGTATTCAAATGAAAGTAGTGTAATGCCACATCATTTAATTATGCTATAAGTTGAATTTCATAAATTTGATTATTTTGCAGTTAAATAAAAAAAAATTTAAAAATGCTATGGATTATTAAAAGATAAGACTAACAAAAATGATTTAGCTTAAATAAGGAGTAACTATTTGATTTGTACTTCAATATAATATGTTGTTTCTCTTTCAAATGATAATACTTAGAAAAATATTTGTAAATTCATTGTATTTTAAATCCGAAGATCTCAATATTAGAACTAGAGTAACAAAAATCTGTTAGTATTTTTAATATTAAAAAAAAATCAAATATTTTATTGAAATTCTGATACTTCTATCCTCTTAAACACAAAAAATTTCTTTATACATCAAACATCGAAAGTAAAATATTTAGATAGGTAATTCATTGTGTAAGATAGTCTATTATGCGAAGCTCAACCCAGTGATATCCAGCGAATTGTCTAGATCAGTGGCGTATATTGGTGCAGCGCTGGAACCAGATACGGTGGTGTCAAAAATGCTGGAGAAGACGGACCACTGGAATGCGGTTAAGGCGTACGCGGGAATGGTACTCTCGATAAAGGAGGAAGAGGAGAGGCAGGTTCAAAAAATAGCCAGAGCTGCAGGAGTAAGGTAGTTAAGTCGTATAATATGTGCACCGAAGGTGGAAGCAAGAGGGGTAGAGCCCTCTATCATTGTAAAGGCAACGCCTTAGATTTAAGATTCATTATGTTTGTAAATGGTTTATATAAATAAACGATGTGGATGCAGGGGGAAGGACTATCCTAGGATGAAGTGCCCCCCTGTAGCGCCGCGATTTAACAAAAAAAAAAAAAAAAAGATCAGTGGCGTATATAAGGGGTGCAGCCCCCCCACCCAGAATTCACAATCATTAAATAGAACAATAATATATTTTATTAGGTACTATTATAACTTATAAGTTATAATATTTCATAGCCTGTTGAAAAAATAACAAATACGAATATATTTATTGAAACTGTAAAATCTATAGTAGACAGTAGCCTCCAAGTAATAGGTAACTTGCTAATTACTATCTACTATAGCCCACCCCAAACATTATTTCTATATAAGCCACATTGGATTTTGGTGTAACTTTTAAACAAATTATCGTAGATACATGACATTTTCACTGATTGTTTATATTTGCATTTTCTATAGACAATAAAATATTTTGATTTGTTTTGAACTGTTTAGGAACATTTTCAGTTTCCAATTTTAGGAGTCTTAGATTCTGAGTGAAACGATATTACAATAATGTGTGTTTTTTTTTTTTATAATATTTATTTTTGTATCTGTGTACACGATAAGTAGTCAAAATAATGCTTCGATTTTAAACTTCAGTATCTTGTTCGATGTGAAAGTGAATATCATTGGTGCCTTGGGAAGGTCAACATTTAAAATTCCCAACAGTTATCAATAGTGCCAAGAAAAACCAAAAAAAAAGGTGCTCTGCTGTACAGTAGGTTACAAGTGGGTCACTGTATAATGGATGGTATTAAATTTGAATTCAATGATATAATATCATTGTATAGGAAAAACAATTCTGAGCGGAGACGGTATGTCAGTCTAGGTATAAGACATATTATATACTTATCTATGGTATTAAAACAAATTGACCTATAATAAATTCCAAATTAATCATATCACAATATTCATTAGGTACTAATAATGCGTTATACATCAACAACAAACCCTGATACTATCATAGATATATAGATAGTGTACTTTAGAAATTTCAAGTATCCACGAATAATATTATGTAATTTCGTCCAAATTTGAACTTAAAATGACTATAAAAATAAAATTTGATTATGTATTTTTTAGATTTTTTGGTAACAAAATTAACTACTTATGTGGAATCTTGTTTTAAATTTTCAATCTTTAGAGATAAAAGTTGAATATTTTATAAATTTTTAACTACAAAATAATTATTCAATTTTAAATTTGATAAATTTTGTTAAAATTCGATCTTTAAATGCTTATAAAAAAAAATTGTGCCTATGTATTTTTAATATTTTTCAACTGATATTGTAAAATATATCAGGAGCCTTGTATTAAATTTTTACACTTTTTGGCCCAACAGATAAAACTTTATTGATATTTATAGAAAAAAAAAACTAAAAAAATTGAAAACTGTAATTGTCCGTAAACAGCTCAAAAAGAGTCAAAATATTTTCAAAATTGTATGGTGTATAAGAAATGCTAATATAAATATTCAGTGAAATTTTCATGTATCTACAGTTATTCGTTTTTGAATTACAACAAAATAAAGAAAACACTACATGAGAAATCGAGTGAATATCCAATGTAAAAATTTGAATTTCAAATGCTCATATAAATATTTAATTTGACTTTCATATTGACATGTTTTTTTTTTTTTGATAAAGGTAGATAATCTTATAAGGAATCTGTATTACATTTTAAAATCTTAGATTTAAAAAGAAGAAGTTTTATGAATTCTTAACTCATAATAATTTAAATCACTATAAAAAATTTTCTTGATTATTCCATATCTTGTCAATTTTTGAACTTAAAATGCTTATAAAAAAAAACTGTGATTAAGGATTTTTAATATGCCTTCATCTGCCTTTGAAAAAATATACTAGGAGCCTTCTATTAAATTTTCAAGCCTTTTTAATCAACAAATAAAATTTTATTGATATTTTTAGAAAAAAAACTGTACAATTTTGAAAATATTTTGACTCTTTTTGAGCTGTTTACGGACATTTCCAGTTTCTAATTTTTTTAGGTTTTTATTCTATAAATATCAATAAAGTTTTATCTATTGGGCCAAAAAGTGTAAAAATGTAATACAAGGCTCCTGATATATTGTTACAGTAGCAATTGAAAAATATTAAAAATATATAGGTACAAATTTTTATTATAAGCATTTAAAATTCGAATTTTGACAAAATTTATCAAACTCGAAAGTGATCAATCATTGTAATTAATAAATTGTTTATTTTTTATAGCTAAAGATTGAAATTTTAAACAAAATCCCACGTAAGTAGTTAATTCTGTTACCAAAAAATCTAAAAAATACACAAGCACAGTTTATTTTTATAATCATTTTAAGTTAAAATTTGGACGAAATTACATATTAAAAACCTAGAATAACTATTTTAGTTATTTTGTTGTGATTGTGTAATATCATTCGTGGGTACTTGAAACTTCTTAAGTACACTATTATATATCCATGGAGTATGGACTATGATAGAATCAGGGTTTGTTGTTGACGTATAATGCATTATAACTTATAAGTACCTAATGGATATTGATTAATTAGGAATTTATTATAGTGTTGTGAATGCTAAGAACCACTGGTTACTTTATATGTAGAATATATGTTATTAGTATTAGTGATATTGTACACCACCTCCGGCCAAAACGGAATGTGCTGAGCAAACCCTTTTCGGCCCGGACGGAGCAACGACTCGCTGTGTATAACACAAGCGAGCCAGTCTTGGTTTAAGAGCAGAGCCTTATGATTGTCAGAACCTCACATAACATTCGGAACATTTTATATTAATTATATTAATTTAGAAGCATCTGCCGTTATTAATGACACCCAATAAAGTTAATTTAGTTCTTTTCAATTTGTGTTGTGACTATATTTATTTGTGACTGAACACCTAAGTGCGTTCATAACAATATAAAGTTAATTAAAATTGTATTCGTTTCTTGTAATCCTGATGTGGGAAATTCGATTATTCATGGCAGTTGAAAAGAGTTTTTTTTATTAATTTTAATTTATAAATTTAATTTTTTTTTTTAGTGAAAAAATAAAATACTTAAGAGCATAATAATTGAGCACTTTTGCATTTATTTTGAGCATGTATGGTACATTTTTAGGACTGAAATTAGTGCATTTTTAATTTATTTAACGGCATTTAACACTGATCTTGTACATTTAATTATGTAAATTTATAACTATCAAACTATATACATAAGTACAACGAAATGTACTTTAAGATCTTAATCACCTTATATTATTCTTCCTTAACAAAAAAAAAAAATAAATAATAATATTGTAATCATAAATGCAGAACACGCATATTAATGAACATTTTAACATTTGTTTAAAGAAGGGTATATCGTCGAATAAAACTATGAGTTATTTTCGTTGAAATCAGTTAATGCGTACAATGTCGTACCTAGATTTAGCAATGAAATTAACAGTAGAGAAAAACTAGTGAATACAAGTATTTATTTATATTATAAAGCCTTTGCCCCAAAATTATCTGAGCCTATATGACGTATATTATTAATTAATTAGTAAAATGTTATTAAAATGTTATTTAGGTATAGTGATCGTTAGCAAAAAGTTATCCTAATATTCCTAATATTGATGATTGAAAACATGAACCTATAACAAGTGTCAATAGTTTTATGGTCCTGCAGGCACAAACTAAATTATAATAGTACCTAACGATTATAATATTGACAATATTAAAACGACACAAATACCGCATGTTATAATAGATATTGTAAAAACCTTAGAATATTAACAATATCACTAAAAAATACTCATTTACTAATAGCCACTAGTTCACAATATGTAATATTTGTATGGTACAGTCGTACAGATGTAATTCAACAAAATAAAATTACCTTAATATACTAATAATTCAATAACAAATAACAAAAATAATGATTAGTCTTATTATTATACTAGGTAACTGATCCCGTACACTTTGTTTCCCGTGAAAAATGGCAACTCTTACAAAAATTATATTATAATTGTTTAACTCATTTTGAGTGTAGATAACTTGCTGCAACAAGTGCCACTCAGCCACCCAAGTAGAAAATCCGACTATACGTCTAATCTCGGAAAAAGTGCACAATTTTCGAAAACTCAAATTGATGCAGGCTTGTACCTGATCTGCCCAAATAACCAATGACAACCAAGTAAATACTAATTTCTACAAATTATTTCTCCTACAACTTGGAAAAGCAACCGCCAACCATTACGTAAAAGATTTACAATTTCACGTACAATTTCAATTTTTTCCGATTTCAACCCCTTAAAATCAAAATGTTGCAACATATTTTCTTAATGCACTGTGAAATTTTAAGATTGATCTATCCTCAGAATTTCATATATTACACACTAGCTGTAATCTGCTGTATCACCCACCTTCGCTCAGGAAAAAAAATTACACATTTAAAATGCTGTGCTACGCGTATATCAGCGTATCTTTATATCAGATAATATCATGAAGGAAATACATTTTAACGAATCGTTATAGTAATGTAAAAAAAGTTGAAACTAAATTTGTTTGATAACTTAATTTATATAATTCAGCTAGTCGTGACTCGTGGTATAGAAATAAAATGATCGGTGTTTTCCATACAATCCTCATGTATTTAATGTTTAAACTATATATGTAACAAGATTTATATTAGTTTATAGTTGGATAGTTTATAATTTCTGTCAGTCTTTATTTATGACAGAGTGCATACACAATTATATAATCGGTGCGTGTACATTTCTAGCAAACAACATACATTAAAGTTATATTTCGATTATAATTTAGTTACTGAAATTACGAATGAAATCACTGCTTTTTAAACAAAGGATTTGTATTTTTTTAAGTAACAATACAGTTGGAAATAATAGATCACTCGGAGGAGTATTTGGAACAACTCTGTGAAAAAAAAATTGGAAAAATTTCAATAGTATCGTCAGAAAGTTGTTACATAAAACAGACTTGTTCTTTTCTATAATATACGGATTATAATATTATGATTTCAGTTTATATTTATTATATATTAATATTATTATGTACCTCAGGGTTGAAGAAGTTCTGAGATCACCAAACTTCTCTGTACAAAATTCAATCAAGTTTGTTACTCCAGACGAAATTAAGACAATAATCAAAAGACTACCTAATAAAAAATCTCCTGGTCACTACAACATCACTAATCTTATGTACAAAAAACTACCTATTAAAACAACTATGTTCTTGACTTCCCTATTTAACTCGCTTCTTCGTCTTCGTCACTTCCCGGATAACTGGAAAAAAGCAATCATAAACCTCATAAAAAAACCTGGGAAAGACAAACAGACCCTGACAGCTACAGACCAATTAGTCTACTAACATCATTATCTAAGATTTTTGAAAAAGTCATTCTTTCTAGACTTCAAAATTACCTAAACTGCACACACACAATTCCAAAATTCCAATTTGGATTCAAAACACATCACTCCACTATACAACAACTCATACGTATAACAGAACAAATAACTCATTTGAAAAACACTGTCACACGGGTGCCGTTTTCATAGACATCTCTAAGGTCTTTGATAAGGTTTGGCATCATGGGTTGTTGTACAAGCTCAAAATTATCAACACACCAAATTATCTACTCGACTCCATACCTTCATTTCTATATAACAGGCAATTTTCTGTTAAAATAAATGAAAACTTTTCTTCTTTCCAACCAATCTTAGCTGGCGTCTCACAAGGATTAACACTTGGCCCAGCATTATTTAACATCTACACATCCAACATCCCGCAGTCGCCGCACACAAACATAGCCCTCTTCGCAGACGATACCGCCATTTACTCTGAATCTCGCAACCCAGAAGCAATATCTGTACACCTTCAAAACCACTTAAATACATTATCTGCCTGGTGCAAGAACTGAAAGATATCAAAAAGCGCAAGTGTTTTATTCAGTCTACGCCGTAATCCACCGCTAACTTTAAACAATGAACCAATCGCATGGAAGCCGTCCGTCAAGTACCTTAGCGTGAAGTTGGACAAAACATTAACCTGGTGGCCACACCTCACATCTAAACTCCAACAAGCCTATCAACGTCTGGGGATGCTCTTCCCTATCTTAAACAGGAAGTCTTCGCTACAAAAAAAACTTTCCCTACTTATTTATAGCCAATACTACGTCCATTAATCACATATGCTTGCCCTATTTGGGGTAAATGTGCACAAACTCATCTTAATAAACTGCAAAGTTTAAAGAACGATAACAAACGCTCCGTGGTTCGTAAGGAACTCAAGCATACACAAAGACCTCAAAATTCCAACTCTTCAAGACCACATCAAGTTCTTGGCTGCGAGCTTCTTCGAATCCATCCACAAGTCAACAGGCTCATTGCACTATCACATCAACATCAGACCACCTACACAACGCCGCCTCCAACGTGGTCACCAGTGCCGCAACATCCACCCGGGCAGCCGGGGCAATGCCCCGGGGAACGGCCTCCATTCCTATTTTGTGGCCCCTATTTATAATTTTCATAATTTTTAATTTTTATATACCCAGCAATACCTACTGTATTGTGAGAATTTGTGACAACTGTGTATACTGTGTAAGATAAAATTAATTTTAAAAATGTTTATACTATTACACTATTACAGTAATTATCAAAATATTGATGACTGAAAATTATAGTCAGGCATTGATTTATTATTATCGTTTGTTGGAATTTTAACGGGAATCCCGCTATTTACGTCACCACGACGGCCTATCTAGCGATTTGTTTGTTTGACTGTGACACGCCAGTATACCACGCGCTGATAATATATGTAACTATATAAGAACTATTCATATTGTGTATAAATACTATACATGAATAATATTACGACTGCAAGTGTGGCTAGCGTTGTAGGAACACTCATAATAGTATTAAACAAAATCATCGCGTTCTTTATTTGGCATTTGCGTACAGCGAGCAGTGCGAGGTGCGACTGTGCGAGTACCTATATAACTTATTAGTTATTAGTTATTTACTTAGTGGCTAGTTTGACTTCTGTTCTTCATTATTATTGTATGTTGTACACTTGTACATTAATAATAATAATAATGGAATCTTCTCAACAACCGTTGAAAAAAATTAGATTGTCCGGTGGAGCAAGAAAAATGTTGAAACAGAAAGAATAATCTATTAAAGGGAATAGAAGTATTTTGTCATTTATTCAATCTCCAGTTTCTGAAATTGTTGTTTCAAACTCGAAATCTGTAGAATTCGAAGATAGTTCATACCAAATTGAGTCAACGTCAACCCAAGGTAATTATATGGCTGTGTTTAATAAACTATAATTAGGTAATATATAAATTGATATCATAGGTTAGTAAGAAATACATAATTATTGATGGTCACCATGAGATAGTTATTGCTATTTTTAATATTCTCAAAATATTTATATTTTATATTTTATTTATATTTTTATTTAATATATTCAATAATTATATTGTATTTAATATTTAATGTATAAATATTTAAATATTAAATGTTGAATTTATTTTATAGTTGAAAAATCCATAAAACTCCATAATGAAAGCACTTTGTCATTAATTCAACCATTGGTTTGTGAAACTGTTACTTCAAATAGAAATGTATTAGAACTGTGCAATGAAGAAAATCCACCTTCAAATAAGCTAACACAAGGTATTTATGATTGTTTTGGAAAGAAAAATTTTACATCAGTAAATAATATTGTAGAAAAACATATAATATGAAAATTATAGAAAATGTTGATACACTTATAAAAATATGCATTTAGATACAAATCCACTATCCTCAGAATATGATAAATAAACTAATAATTTTTTAGGATTAGAGTTTTCAACTGAATATCCTACTGACCGTGGACATTTTGAAGATATTATAAGCAGTGATATGAAATACAGTATAATGAGTTATGGTCCATGCAGACCTATTATTAACTTTCCTTATTCACCAGATGGTAGTGGAGTTTCAAGAAAATTTTCAGCCAGTTATTACAATATGACAACTAAATCAGGTTTACAAATTCCTCGATTATGACTTTGTTATTCTATTTTATTAAACCGTGTGTATTGTGAGACGTGTTGGTTGTTTGCAAACAGAAACCAAAAAGGATTCAAAAACAATTGGATTGTAGGGATAAATGACTGGCATCACATGAATGACAAAATTAATGATCATGAAAAATTCCAAACACATATTTATGACAATAGTGTTCGACTTCATTGGTCAGAGAATAAAACTATAAATAGACATACGGAAGAACAAATTTCTAAAGAAGCAGATTTTTGGAAAAATGTACTAACCCGAATAATCAAAATAATTTTGTACTTGACTGAAGGTAATACAGCACTCAGGGGAAACGAAGGTAGTGGAAAAAATAAATCCAATAGTGAAGGTAATTTTATAAGAACTGTCAAACTGATGCCTGAATTAGATCCAATTTTATATGAATTGTTAAATAATGAAAGTCTAAAAACAAAATATTTAAGTTGGAAAATTCAAAACGAAATTATAGATTTATTAGCTGTTGAACTTCGTCGTTTATTATGTAAAGAAATAAAAGATTCAAAATTGTTTTCTATTATAATGGATTCTACTTTAGACATTACAAAAAAAGATCAATTAAGTGTTGTATTACATTATGTTGTGATTGATTACCATAAAAAATCTATTGAAGTAAAAGAATCTTTTTTAGGTTTTTTTGAATTAAAAAAACATGGTGCTGCTGACTATGAAAATCTGTTGTATAGTATTTTGGAATCTTATGATCTAAACGTGAAAAACTGTCGTGGACAAGGATACGATGGTGCATCTGTTATGAGTGGCAGTAATAGTGGGGTCCAAAAACGTATCATGTCAGTGGCACCAAATGCACCATTTGTTCATTGCTGCGCACATAATTTGGTTATTTCTGATGCAGCCAAAAGCACTCAAGTAGCAAATAATTTCTTTGCCACTGTTCAAGCTATTTTTAACTTTTTTAGCTCTAGTGCTCCTCGGTGGGCCACGTTAGCTTTCAGTGAAAACTTTGCCTGCAAAATTAGAAAGGAAGTATTGAAAAAAATATGTCCAACTCGGTGGGAAGCCAGACACGAATCAGTCTCAGCTCTTAAACAACGATATATTGATGTACTTAAGTCATTGATTAACATAAGTTTAATCAGTAAGAAGTCTGACGAACGAAGTGAAGCTCAATCTTTACAAAAAAAAATGGAATCTTTTCAATTTGTGTTGATGTTGAGTGTTTGGGAAAACATATTACGACCACTTCATGGTGTTTCAAAAATGTTACAACAACAAGATATGAATCTACAAAATGCACGAGACAGATTAAAAGATGTTTATTATTTAA
Organism: Macrosiphum rosae; assembly: GCA_016617965.1. Lineage (NCBI taxonomy): Eukaryota > Metazoa > Arthropoda > Insecta > Hemiptera > Aphididae > Macrosiphum > Macrosiphum rosae. The sequence continues at coordinate 13,035 of WHPZ01590587.1, forward strand.
TAAATGAATTGAGAAATAATTATGAAGATATAGTAAATAATGCCAAGTCATTATATTTGAGATGGAGCTTACCTGTTACATATAATGAACCTCGTCAGATATATGCAAAAAAACATTTTGATGAAGTCGATGGAGATAGGCGGTTAACTATAACAACAGAAAACTTTAAAATTAAAGTATTAATTTATCCTATTATAGATACTGTTTTAATGCAACTTAATATTCGTTTTAAAGCAATGGACAATGTATGTACTACATTTGATTTTCTTAATCCAAATAATCTCTTATGTTTAAGAGAAGATAATATTGTAAAGGAGTCATATGATTTTATTCAAACGTATAAAGATGACATTAGTTCTGATTTTATCATTAAAAGAATTAATATAAAATAAAAATTTTAAAACTATTAATGAAATGGCCACTTTTATACTTACCAATGATATAGCAACAAGTTACTCGGAAATCTTAGTAGCTTGTACAATATTTTTAACACTGTCAGTTACAGTAGCAACGGCTGAAAGGTCATTCTCAAAATTAAAAATTATAAAAAATTATTTAAGAAATTCTTGTAGCCAAAATCGACTTTCAAACATTGCTATACTCAATATAGAACAAAAGCGGACTTCAGAATTAAAAACAGACAAATTAATTAAAGATTTCTCTAATTTGAAAGCAAGAAAGATGAAATTTGTTTAAAATATTAACATCATATTATTTTTATATTAAATGTATAACTTTATTCTATTATAATGAACTTTTCTTTCATGTGTTTTTATTTATAATACATTAATATGATGGATATTAAAAAGTGTTGTTCTTTACTAAAATGTATGTTTTACATGTATGAAATACTTTTTAATAAAGATTATGTTTGTTTGTTGAATTTTATCTAACTGACTCCAATAAATTTGTTCACTAGTTTAAACCCTGGTGCAGTGATGCTAGAAGTGGCCCCTAAATAATCTTTTGTCCTAGGGCTCAAAAATTCTAGTTGCGGCACTGGTGGTCACCCGCATGACCTAATTCCCCAAGAAACACTCTAACTTAAGCCTCTAACTATTATTATCATTTAATATAAAATTGTAATAATTAATTATCGCACTTAACGAGTCAAAATGTATTAACTATCCTTCATCTCTGGTATAGATAGCAACTAGCTAGGAATACCTTATTGTAATAAAATAAAAAAATAAATATTATTATGTGACATAATAAAGTATTCATTGTATTCACTACCTAGTACCCAGTAGTCAGTACCCATATTATACATGTTTATTGATTAACTATTAGAACAATACAGAAGCGACACTCTGCTTGGCGGCCGATCTCTGGTGGTTTAGTGTTGATGTTGTAAATGAAGGTGGTGGTTTAGAAGTGTTGTTGTGAACGATTTTTTTTACAATACACGGTTTGTTGTTTGTTTACGTTACCAAATAAAAGCGTTCATTTTTTGAATAAACATGAACGCAATGTTACAATTCATATTATGTAACTAAGTAATATAAATAATACAAAATAGTTAATGGGTTTAAAACATTATAATTTATAATATAACTATTTAATATTTATTTATTATTATCATAATGGTATCAAATATCAACAGTATCAACTATTGAAATATATGATATGCATATGAGCCGTCAGTTGATTTTCATATTTAACAAAATGGCAGTGCCCATGAGTTCAAGGCCATGTCCCCACTTATTTCAAATAACATTAGGAATTATGAGAGTGTCATACCCCTGCTATTACTAAATAGAAGTAATGAAGTAAAGTTAATATGTGTACCTATATGTGATTTAGGAATTAGGTAATAATATACATTATGAAACTTAATGGTTATTATAATTTATAGAATGTAACAGGTTTGATTATGATTTCATTATATTAATTAAGTAATGTTTTTAAAAAAGGACATTTTTACTTTTAATAATAGTTATATAATATATACCTAGTATATCTATGTTGTGATTTATAAATTATTTGAACATCATTATTTAATATAATAATGTTTAAAAATATATATCAATAGATGATTTAATTTAGGTTATTGGGCCTACCTCCGGATCTGCCAACTTTCATAACATATATTATTATATACATATAAAACTTAGACACCCAATTATTCAACACAACTATATTATCTAAACTGTACGCCTATAGTACTAGTACCTACCTATCCGATGATATCTGATAGCTAAAGTATTAATAAATCAAGGTAATGAATAAGTAAGGTATATAATATATATAGTTTCCTCGACCACATACTCTTTAATAGGTAGGTACTGAATAATTGACTTATTAGTCCTTATTTATAAAGAAAAAAAAAATATTAATATTTTTGATATCTTACCTGCCAACTTTGTTCATTACTATGAGTAAATAATTGATGTTAAATTTGGTCATGATTACTCAACCCCTTCACGTGCCACAAAAGGGTTGAAAAATTAATAAGTAGGTATATAAGTATAAATTGCAAAATTGCATTGGATTATTGGAATAAACATTTTACTTCAATAGTTCCCAATAGTTCCCTCAACCACATACCCTTCGATAGGTATTGAATAATTGACTACATTCATTGCAAAAATATTGACTAAATATTTGTTTAAAGTATTAAATAGAACAGATTACAATATAGTATGTTTAAACACATTTAAATATTACACCAAGGTAAGTAGGATTTCAATATAGAAGAATTGTGGTGTAACCGGAATTAATTTTAATGAGATATAATATGAATCGAAATCAAGAACCTAAACTTGTTTTTTATGACTATCCCTACTACAAATTATTGGTTTATTTTAATATAAAATAAATTATAATTAAAAATCAACAGACAGATATAAGGAAGGTAGGTCGTCGAATAAAACTATTAGTTGTTTTTGCTGAATTCAGTCAATGTGTATAATTTTATAATATTAATATTATAATCGTTGCAAACCGATATTTTTCGTTTCTAATTCAGATTAAAGGTTTGTAATAAATTAAGACTAGATAAATATATTATTGACGTAGATAGTTTAATATTGTGTTATATGTTTAAATAATCGAATTGCCGTTTAATACAGGTGGATTTAAATTTTCATATTGACAATGATTGAAATAATTGCTTACATAATTGGTATGGTTCTTGTGATGGTGTGGTGTTACTTCAAATGGCAAAACAGGCGTTTCGAAAAATTGGCTGCTAAAATGCAGGGGCCTTTAGCGTACCCAATCATAGGAATAGGATATAAATTTATTGGCTCATCAGAACGTAATGAAAAAAATAAATTCTTCAAAAAAAATTAATGTTCTACTTATGTATATTTTTTGATGTTCTTCAGAGATCATGAGCAAAATAATTGATTTGGTGAAAGAATATAATCTATCACCAATTAAATTATGGTTAGGACCATATTTTGCAGTTTCCATTTGTGAACCAGAAGACTTACAAGTAATAACTTTTTAAAACAATAAATATTATAATGCTAGACCAGTCATCTAAATTAAACAGTTAGGTTAGTTATAAACCAATAACTGTCATAAAGTACAAATACAACTTTTTTACAATTTTTTTTTTCACTGTCTTAATAAAAATTAATTTTAATTTTAAAAATACTCCATATCGGTGTAACGATGGGCAAGAATCTAAAGAATATAAAAGTAGATAATTTACTTTTTGATAGCATATACATTAATAAAAATGATCAACTTAAAAAAAATGGCTGTTTTTATTAATATAACCTTATCATTTCTCAGATTGTTTTAAATAATTCAAAGACTCTACAGAAAGCCCGAATGTACGATTTTTTCAAGTGTGGTGTGGGTGAAGGTTTGTTTACTGCACCAGGTAAGTTGAATACAAAAGTTTTAATGATTTGCATTCGTACAAAATATAAATAAAATGTATTCTTAAGAGTAGTTTTAAAGAGATTTTTATAATTTAACTACAGTTAAAAATAATTTAAAACGATTACAGTTGAAAAATGGCGGAGACATCGTCGCATGATCACTCCCGCTTTTAATGCCAAGCTTCTCGAACAGTTTTTCCCAGTGTTTAACGAAAAAAACAAAATTCTTATCAAGAATGTTACGAAGGAATTAAATAAAACACAAATGTTCGATCTCTGGCACTATATTGCACCAGCTGCTCTTGATACTATTTGTCGTAAGTATAATATCAGTCTTGTAAACTTTAAAGTATTTGAGTAAAAGTATTCAAATACATTTTAAGGAATAAAATACTTATTGTTTTTAGTTTATATATTTTCTATTTTAATCAGTTAAGCAAAATAATAATAATAAAATTTGAAATGTATGGGTAATACAAAATATCTTTTTTACTGTAAATTACACTCAACCGAAAATCATAGTTTTTCCGAGTATTCAATTACGTATTTTAAATGGTTTTAAAAATAGGTATCAGCTTTATCTGTAGTTGAATACTTTTAAAAAGTATCTTTTAGAATTCTATTATACAATACCTACTGTGATTTGTAATAGTTATCAATTATAGTTACTAAGGGGCATTTTATTTCTAGAAACCGCTATGGGGTACAATCTAGACACTCAATCGAACAATAAAGAATGTGAATTCGGCGAAGCAATTGTATTGTAAGTAATATTTGAATTATACGACATAATAATAATAATAATAATAATATTGTATTTACTATAGAACATGATAATTAATAAATACGATGTCTTATGCAATTCAATAAAAAAATGAATTCATGTTGAATATTAAATTGTTATCTTTCTGTTAATACCTGAAATGATTAACCACATCAATTTGTTTCTACAGGGGATCGGAGGTAGCCGCGATGCGAATGTACAAACCATGGTTATATCCAGAAATCGTGTTTTCAATGTATTTAAAACTCACTGGACACCAAAGGCTTATCGATACAGTGAAAACATTTCCATTACAAGTATGTCTTTTAGATATAAGGATTTCCGTGAACACTCACAAGTCATAACCATTTTAGTCGTTCATCATTAAGCATCGCTATACTTGTTGTGTACCGTACAATCTAATCAGTACCAGATCTACAAATTATGTAACCAGGGGCACAACTTAGATGACTATAAAAAAAAAAAACTATGCTAATATTTTTTTTCCTGTGTTTGGTTACAATATTATGAGAAACATTGGTTTAAATTGAACCTTTGCTATAATAATTTAAAATTTTATAAGTATTTAACAAAAAAATAATTTGCTAATTTATATTATTTTAATGCATTTTGTCATAATTTTAACTTTAAATATTTATAAAAAAAACCGTGGCTTTGACCTTTGTATCTTTTATAGAAGGAGCATTCAGGCGTGTTGCGGTGATTCGTAACATTCCAGCAGTGATGCCATTCCTTGCGACAAAAACATTTGTTTTTAACACTTACCATATAATATTATACAGCTTTAAAATTATACTTTACTATAATGCTATATAATATTTTATAATATAAAATAATTGTTCTAATACAAGTATAAACAGTTCTAATATAAGTATTATATTATATAGCATATATATGTATGTGATACATACTATATTACGATCATAGATAATATAAGAATGGATAGGACATGCCTATACCAGCAGGCTACATATGAGGCCGTGTGCTTTTTTGGGGAAGAGAGAACGTAAAGAGAGAAAGACGATATGAAGCTTTTTAAGGTTATGTGCAAAACTATTTTATTAAATAATAATAATAACATGATAGTCAGTTATATTTAGATATTTTTCAGTTGTATTTTGATTGTTGTGCCACCTGTGCATGGAAAATGGAAATTGGAAAATAATATTTTAACAAAATAAAATTATATAAATTTTATTTATTATTATTTATCAATTATCATATCAATATTTGCCTCATATAATATTAAAAATAGTATCACTAAATTTTCATGTGATAAGTTCTTATGTCCTATCCATTCTTATATTATCTATGGTGATAAGTTCTTATGTCCTATCCATTCTTATATTATCTATGATTACGATACGATACATTTTACTATATGAACACAACCTGGTTTGTTCTGGCTCGCACGCTATCATGCTCCGTCTATGAATATAAGGTCTATTGTATCTTTAATATTCATCAACTGCTTTTATACAAACGGATGGAAAATTCTTTATTCAATACATAATTTACAGTATTTCGATTGACAAAGAGAAACATTTTTATCGATATATATAAAAAAACAATTTCAAGTCTATAAACAGCTTTAACGAAATCATTCGAACTCATTCGATACCCATGTATACTTTAAAACATACCTAATAACTATTAATGGACATTTAAAAATAATTGGTAGGTACTAATTACCTATTACTTATCCTCAACTTATATGCCTATAATACATTTAATTTAGATAGAACTACTTCAATTCGAAAAATAGTCGTTACGAGCAAAAAAAAATATTTTAAACAGACAATTTTTAATTTTAGCTTTTGCTATTGATAAGACATCCCTAGATTACACCATGTACATCCAATATATAGTCGCGGCACTGCTCAATAAATTGATTACGTTTGTTTTTTTATACTCTTACCTATACAGATGTTTATTTTTGATAAACAAGTTAAACTGCAGTTTAACAATTTTTTTGGCCAGTCACTTTTAATTTACACATGGAACATATTAAAAAAAACGAATATAAAGCAAAAATACCAAAGATGCACTAGCGGGTACTAAAATATATGAAAATGGTTATTTAATGTTTGATAGTAAATCATTGATTTATTGATATAGATTTAACAGATTGATAAACGCAATAAAACTAGGTATAGTAAACGTTTGATTTGACAATATAACATAAGACTAGGTCCTTACATTGTTTAAGCAATAATTTATCAACTTTTTGTATGTAATCTAACTGTAACAAATATATATATACTGTTGTTACGAATACCAGGTAGTACATAACAATAATTATTTTACTTAACATTTTTAGGTAATCAAGGAAAAGAAAGATGAATTTGACCAGAGGAAAAAAGCAATTAATGCGAAAGTAGACCTAACCAACAATAAGGATGGTGAGTTAATAGGGACCGTGAATATAATTCATTATTGGTCACAATATATTTTCTAGCCAAACGGTGCAATCCATAGTAGTATAATACAAATTAATCAGTTCTAAATAATATGTATAATTGTTTAGAAAATCAATCAAAACTATTCTTGGACATATTGTTTGAACTGAACCAAACTGGTGGAAACTTTTCAGATTCCGATATTAGAGATGAGGTTGTAACGATGATGACTGGGGTAAATATTTGTTATTTTATATCGTACAATATCTTACAATATATAAAATATGTAATTACAGGGTAGTGAAACCAGCGCTATCACAATCTGTTTTTGTCTTTTGATGTTAGCCATACATCAAGATATTCAAGTAAACAATAGTTATATAATATACTTAGCATATAACAAAAATACAAAAGATTCTTGAAGTAGATTTGACACTTTTCAAACAACAAAAGTTTACCCTTTACAGTATACACTATAATATTAAATCCGAAAAAAATGTATTTAAAATACCAATTTTATTTATTTGCTTTTTATTTAAATCATAATATTAACACAAGTAATATGTACCCAACAGTTTTGTTAATCAATTTGGTTTATATTCTAGGATAAAGTATACAATGAATTGTATGATATTTTTGGCGGGAGTGAAGAAACAATAACAATTGAAGACACTAGTAAACTGGTGTATTTAGAACAAGTGTTAAAAGAAACCCTTCGATTATACACTATAGGGCCAGTGCTACTTAGAGAAGTTCAAGACGATCTTAAAATATGTGAGTGAATTCAAAAATGTACTAGCAGCTAGTGTATTAATTGATATAAAATTAACTGTGTTTTAGTTTCAAGTAATTATGTACTACCAAAAGGAACCATTTGTGTTTTAAGCCCAATAGCCACACATCATAGTCCTGTCTTATACCCAATCCTTGGTCTTTTAATCCTGAAAACTTCACCCCCGAAAATGTCGCAAAACGTCATAAATATAGCTTTCTTCCTTTTAGCGGTGGTCCAAGGGGTTGCATAGGTAAAGCAATATTTTGTGAAATCATAATTATATAAAACTCCAATTTTATATTCTAATACTATTGTAATTAAATTGAACGACAGGATCTAAATATGCTATGTTGTCGATGAAAGTTACCGTGTCAACATTTTTACGACACTTTAGCGTACATACTGACATCAAATTAACAGACATTAAGTTAAAATTAGATTTGTTGATGAGAAGTGTTCACGGTTATCCTGTTACAATTCGACCACGAGTGAAAAGACCAACAAAATATAAGCGAAATTAGAAACCGCTAGGATAATGCTCAATCGATTAATATTATGATCAGTATATTTTAAATTTTTTTATGTTATGTATCAATCAGTAATTACATGATGTATCATGCTTATTATTGAATACAACTATTGTCAACTCTACAAGACAACTGGGCAATAAGGAGGATACGTTGCTATAAAGTTAATGTTTATTTTGGTAAACTTAAATTGTGAATTAAGTATTATTTACATTAACTTATCTGTATTGTCTACAACAAAAAAAAAGAATTGTTGAACATAATTAAAATGGATTTTTTTTAGTTTATACCTCACTTATAAACATACTAAAAGTCCTGATACCTACCCCTTGTGCGTAGCCCTCAACCTATCTTCAAAGGGTGGAGCGCCCCTTTCACTGTTTTCGCTTATAACACGTTAGCTTTTTAAGTTACAACAAAAATACCTATGACCAAAATTAAAGACCATACAATTTACTACAGAATAATTCTAATTTATATATATATATGTATTGCGCTAAGTTTTATATTTTTAAAAAATATTAAAAACAAACATTTTTTGTCTTTTTTTTATTGTGTATCACCAAAAACCGTCAATTTTACGCTAAAAAGATCTATGACAAAAGTTGATGAACAGATAATTTTACTTAAGACCACGTTAAATTAATTCTCAATCAATGGTCGAGGTTTTCAAAATAGTGTTTAGGTCGTTGACTTATTATTAAATTCAAGTACAATAACCGGCCCAATTGAACAGTTAATAAACACATTTAATTTTACGTCAGAGCAACATACATCAACATAGATCAACGAGATTCTCGTATGAAAATCGATAACAAACATATGGATATACTTCCAAATTGGTTAAAAAATACATAGCCTTTTCCGGAATTACACGAAATTATGTAAATTTCAACAGGAATTGTAGGAAATGAACAAATTAATTGTTATAAGAACAAGAAGTGGGCGGCAGTGGGCCTACAGACAACGAAAAATGTTATAGGCGATCATTTTAGTGTTATCAAGTTAGTGAGTTACAATAAGCAAATCGCGTAGTCACTTTGGATTTTGCTAAGAAACTAACGGCTTGTATATAATATATTAGAGGTGACATTTTTTCAATTGATCCTTGACACTATGGATCTAGTATATGATGGATACGCAAATAACGAATTAAATATTAAAAAGGTGCTCTGCTGTACAGTAGGTTACAAGGGGCGAATGTAAGTTCCTACACGAGACCTAGCAGGTACACAAGATACATATGTTAGTTCCTACACGATAGAATAAGGTACATATGTAAGTTCCTATACAGTAATAAGCAGGTACATGTGTAAGTTCCTACACAGTAAAAAGCAGGTACATGTGTAAGTTATGTAATTATACACGTTATATAAGTAATGCATTATATATAATATTTAATAATTTAAAAAATAATAATTGTAATATAATAATAATTCATCATTTATTGTAAAAAGAAAAATATAAGTAATGCATTATATATAATATTTAATAATTTAAAAAATAATAATTGTAATATAATAATAATTCATCATTTATTGTAAAAAAAAAAAAAATATAAGTAATGCAGTATATATATAATATTTAATAATTTAAAAAATAATAATTGTAATATAATAATAATTCATCATTTATTGTAAAAAGAAAAATATAAGTAATGCATTATATATAATATTTA
>WHPZ01590588.1:0-14050 GCA_016617965.1 Macrosiphum rosae
AAATGTTTGTAATTTGTATAGGTACTGAATAATATGTACTAATATATGCTATTTGGTATATATTTTGTTGATAGTAAAAACGGATATAAAATACTTATATGAATATATTATAACTTACAATAAGAGGAATGAATTCTATCAAGTTATAATCATAGAGTTTATGGTCCTAAAACGTTTCAGCTAATTGTGTTCAAACTAATTAAAAATACATTAGTATAACCGCCGTAATTAAATCTATTGATCTTCTATAATTGAGACAAACGGCCAATAAAACGTGTTTATTTTCTAAATTAAAAAATGTATTAAACAATGGTTGTACGAACTACGAAGGAGTGTTCCTATTATCATTCTAACAAGATCTAAAACTCGATCGTTCGTCAATGGGGCCCATCAATAACCACTGGCCGACACTTGTTGATTGCGTTGTCGAAATTGGTTAAAACGTTCTGAAACAGAAGGGTGACGCAGACACGTGGATGGATCAATTTTTATGTGAACTCAATAAATAAATAAAATATATTTTAATCGAAAATTTAATTGATATATTGTTCCGTACATCATAATAATACAAAATACAATTTAATCCAGCTCAGTGCTCATACCTACATGATACATAGATTGTAAATAGGTAGGTTTCATCGAATTGAATATTATAATATACAGAGTGTCTCACGAAAATGTACTAATCATATAATTCTTAAAACGGTGGGAGTTATGTAAAATGTAAATATACTATAGGACGACACTTAAAAATAGTAAATCCTCGTGGGACACTCTGTATATAATATACCTACGCGCGTTAAAAAACTTCACATCGTTTATTTTCAGCTTTGTCACGCCAGCAGATATTATATCGAATCCACTCACCGTTTATACAGTACATATTTTTATTCGCAACAATGTTTCCTAGCCATTCAATTATTTATAATATATTGAGAAAAAAATCTACTTCTTATGCAGGTATAGTTCGGACAAATCAAAATTGGTCATCGGAGGCGTCAAAAATAACATTACACGAACCCTTGTTCGACCTTGCAGAAGTTCAACGAACATTTTGCACCGTGATCGAAACGCCATTATATTATTATATTATTTTATTAGGTACAGTATTCGCATATTGTAATATTGTATAGGTAGGCATGGTAATCTGATAATAAATGACAAATTGAACACACTGACACATTTGAAAATTAACATATTTATCAATCTTCTATTTTTATCGGTATATAATATTATAATATGTACCTATGTATATAGGTATAGAATATTATAAAACACCGATTATTAATTGATCAAACGCAGAAAAATAAGATAAAACGTAATATATATAAATTATAACCACGTCATAGTTGAACGTATTTGTTTGACGGTTTTATTTAAATGGATTCATTTTGTTTTTCCAAATGTTATCCTTCTACATTTAATTGATGGACAAAAAACTTTTATCCGTCAATCAATTTGTCAATTATTTTTAAGGGCATTTATTACCTGCGTTACACAATCAAACAATATTATAAAATATATTTTTTATTCATACATCCTATATATTTTACAAACGCAGAATAGGTATAGAATACCAGGTATACGTACACACTATACTACTTACCTTCACTAATAGTACCTGTCCACATGCGTATAATTTATTAGCTTTTAATATTGTATTAGCTTTGATTTTATACCAATCACAGTCGTTACGTTTCAACGAATATGGATTTAGGATAGCAATATTCAGATAAGACATGAAAATAAAATCGTATGAAAATCGTTAGACGTTAGGGAATAAAAATATTAACTGCGTTTTACCGGTGCAATAACAATGCTGAACTTGGGTCGAGAATTATACACTTTAAAAATAATTTTTTACAATGATACTGAAGTTTAGTAATATTTAATTGCACATGTAATAATTTACAGCGTGTTCACCAATTTAGGGAACACTGAATTTCTCGGCCGGTTTATTTTGGATTAAATCGATTTTTTTTACAAGCTGTTGGGTATATAAATACACATTTATAGATACATTTCAAATTTTTTATCATTTTGGTCTGCGCATGCGCAGTAAAAACTTATTTATTTTTAATACTAACATCTATTTTGAACACCATATTCGGGTAGGACTATTTTTTTTAAGTAATTTTGATGAATCAACTATGGTTCTAAATTCAAAATTGACTGAATAAGAGCTATGCCAATTTTAATAAATAATACATTTTTTTTATTATTTAAAAAAAAATATAAGATCATTAAACAAATGTATTATTTACTAAAATTAACATGGCTAATTATGTAGAATGGTCGAAAATTATATTATTATTTTTTTGGTCTTAACGTAGAAAAATTGTGTCGATTGAATGTACGAATGTTAAGCTAGGTACCAAAGACGCTCCAAGTCCCCGCTATATTTAGTTATTTATACGATAATAATTTATTTTACTCGTAAATTGATACTTCATAATATGAATAAACAAATACAGTATACAACTGTTGTAGCCTGAGCAAGACATCGAAATATAAGTATTCATAAAAAAAATTTACTAGTGCAGGTTTCATAGATTAAATATTTTTTTAAATTATTAATTTAAATTAATCTGGCATGACCATGACTGAAATAAAATATTTTTTTTTAAAACATTCAGGGGTGTTCCCCCTCCCCCAACTACACAAATATATATATACTACATAACTGCCTTCATATCTGACCCAATCAATACATCGTCATTTGTAAATTGTAATAAAAATACTTACTGATATTTCTGATTAACTTATTGGTGTATTCCTGGACGAAATCTTAACTGATTTCTAAGGATTTTATTATTATAATTTTTTTTTTGAAGAAGAAGAAGAAGAAAAACTCAATAAATTCGTTTAATCGTTTGTAAAAACAATTCATGGCTGTATTTTATTTTATTTTATTTTTATTTATTCTTCAAGAAGATAATGGGGGCCTACTGTACATGTATTACATATTTTGTATACTTCTGCGTGTAGTAACAATTCAATATAGTTGGTCTAAATCATAAACGCGCGTTTCGTTACTTTATTATAATATTATAATATGTATTAGCCATTAGGTATGTATTTATGCACATATAATATACACACTATACCTAAATACGATGTAGTCTGATGCGACGTTCACCGACGTACAATATTACAAGTTACAACAAACTTATGGGTTTATGCGAAATTGTATGATATAGTTTTGAGTGAATACTCACGCACGCGGCCACGGGTAAAATTTTATACACCTTCACGATAGTATTTTGCCTATTATATTGTATTATTGTTATTATTCAATACGCCGTGATTATTGGATATTGCAGCCGACGTTGTTGTAGAAACGGCCGTTTTCGAACGTCGATCAATATATTAATACCTACTAGTCGACGAGGCCAAAAATGAAATCTCGTCCAGACAGACGTACGTCATAATAACATTATATTACCTATTATGTTTTCCCGACATTTCGAACTTTATGATGTAGGTATAGGTAAATACTAAATACCATGCATGCACACGTGACTGTAAACATTCTAGAACAAGACGTATCAGAGAGAGCTATACATATTATCATTATTATTGACGCTTATATAACGCTCGCTCGCGTTTACGTAGGACGAGAATTTATACTTAAATGAAAACGTGTATAAAATATATATCTACAGTAATAATATAACATGAAATTATGCTATAAAATAACGCTCGATATTCCGACGATGATGCACTTATTTGCTGCATTTATACTGCAGTACTATATAATACCATATATTATATGTCCATAGCACCTAGTATGCATTTACATGCATTTAGCATTTATCTCTATATATACGTTTGGATATAATATACTTCATATCATTGTAGATTCCGACGTCCGAGCGCAACAAATTGGCTACAAAATTTACCGCAAAGAATTAGATTATAATAACGCGATTATACGGATTAAAAATCAGCCGGGGGCTGCATGCCTGCATATGTGTGTATGTGAAGAGTCTTATATAATATGATATTATATAGGTGTACAGGTACCTAATTGCTATATGTATATAATATTATGTATAATAATATATAGTTAATATATTTTTAATAATGGATACACCGAGCAAATATAATTACAGTATTTATATAATATTATGAAAAAACTGCAGTTTTAATATTTAATTTAAATGTACTTACACGCGACGAACCACCGCAGACCACACAGCTGACCACAGTGTATAATACAAGCAATAAATAATAACATATTATGATGTGCATGATATATCGTATATTATATTATTTACAAACGAGAAAGAGTGTCTTGTCGAGACAATATTAGGTATTTGATGATATAAGCATGAGGCACCTACGATGTTATCTCAAACTTCAAAGGTTATTCTTGTTATGCCGGATTTAGAGGTGGTGCAGGGGGTGCATTGCACCGGGGCCTCAAGACCAAGGCTGTATAGGGGGCCCCAAGTTGAAGTAGTAATTTTTCTAACTTTCTATAACTTTGTATTATAAAATGAACAAACTTTATTATTTTAAGATGTTACTGACAAATGGCAACCATTTATTTTGGACGGTTTGAATTTTAGATAATACTATTTAGTATTTATCATTGTTATTCTTTGTTTTACATATTTATTTGTATACAAATTAATTATATATTATAGTATTCATCGTGTACTATTTTCGTATAATCGTACTATTTATTTAATCTCAGAGGCTCGAAAAGTCGTTCTAGTGCAGTATTTTGCTGGACAAACTAATTATATAACCGTGGTTATAAAATTTATATTTATTTATTGTTTAATATAAACGGATTATGATTTACGAACATGCCTTGGTGCAGTGTTATTGGTTTCGAACATGTTATTTTGTACTTTTGTCAGTTTTATTTTTTGCTTACCTACTCTAATATATTAATTTTTCATTTCATTATTAAAAACATAACTTACTTACCTACACTGTCTTTTATTGACTTTTGAAAAAACCATGTCTAGCAGTCAGCAGACAATTTGAAAGTGGTGCATCTAAAAGACGGAGACAAATTTTCAAAACAATTAATTAAAAAAATATGAAAGATTGAGTGAATGAATGTATAATTTCATAATTTATCTATTCAATTATGGAATTTAAATGTTGTGTTTTTTATGTAGTTGTGTTTACGTGTGTTTTACCCCACCCGTAATGGGAGCGGGTCATGTCTTCAAATGTCATGTTTTCGAATGACGAGTGTTAGAAAAGTTATTTGTTCGAAAAATATATGTTCAAAAAGTATTATGTACGAAAATTATTTATTTAAATTAAAAAGCTATCTAATATTATAGAAATTCATAAACATAAAATTAAAAAAAAAATATTTGGAAAAATATACCTATGTAGTTATAAATCAATAATTAAAAACTTAAACTATATGCAATTGCTTTCAAAAACTCCAATTTACAATATTTAGGATTGTCGATTATTCGCTGTTGAATTGATTGCAATCTCATATTGCGGTCCACACCATATTTCTTTTTCTTTATTCGATGACCGGATATTAACATTTCAATCTGTAATTCTGTTTCAGATTGAATTTTTCGCACGTTTTTATTAAATTTGTGAAGCCCTGAATAAAATGTTGAGAGATAAAGTGTTAGATCAGAACTTCCGGGAACAACTAATACAGCTGAATCCTGGCGTAGAAGGTTAAATCGACTTACATCTCCTCATCCAGGTAAAAATCATATTTTTATATTTTTTTTTTTATAAATATTTTATTTCATATATTTTATTCAGGGCTTCATACATTTGGTATTATAATCGCACAAAAAATTCAATCTGAAATAGAATCACAGATTGAAATGTTAATATCCGGTCATCAATTAAAGAAAAAGAAATATGGTGTGGACCACAATATGAGATTGCAATCAATTCAACAGCGAATAATCGACAATCCTAAATATTGTAAATTGGAGTTTTTAAAAGCAAATGCATATAATTTAAGTTTTTAATTATTGATTTATAACTGCATAGGTATATTTTTCCAAATATTTTTTTTTTAATTTTATGTTTATGAATTTTTATAATATTAGATAGCTTTTTAATTTAAATAAATAATTTTCGTACATACAACTTTTCGAACATATATTTTTCAAACAAATAATTTTTCGATTACATTACTATTCGAACAAATAACTTTTCTAACACTCGTCATTCGAAAACATGACCTTCGAACACATGACATTCGAAGACATGTACCCCACCCTTGTTCAATATATCAATACGACAAAACGTATCAAATAAATAGATAAGTGTTATGGCAGTTGCACCCGGGCCTCCTGAGACTGAGATCCGGCACTGGTATCTGGTGTTATCGTTAACAATCAATATGATAATATAATAATAAATTAATATTAATTGCATAATGCCTATAATATATTATACCATGCTATATTATAATATGACACTCACTTGAAATAATTGTAATTTATATTATAGATTATCGCATTGATAGAGATGCATTTCCCTGGCACCCCCGAGTTTTGGACTCAAACCAAGAGCTTCCGTTTATGATCGACGAACACGCATTAAATATTATTATAATATTATCTAACCATGTAAAATCGTATGGGTAATCAATGGTTACAAGTATAAATACAGTACCTATATACAGTATACACCTGTGGAGTGTGATATCGTTAAGTTAGTTGCAGGTAGGTAGGTATACACTGTACGGGAAGAGATTTATGTTCCTATACGTACATAACTTTCCGTTACCTATATATTAATTGGTGAGACGCACTCTCACCTTAACTATTTAATATAATATAGCGTCGAAAAATTTGATAAGTAGTGTACAACATAATATATATGTGGGTTAGAGGTAGGTGCATCAAAGTTGGTCGTGTTAGGGTTTGCGGACGATTTAAACATAAATGCAGACAACATGAAACATGGGCATATTATATAACTGTAGTAAAAGTTTGATACAAAAAGGTACAACTATAAACCCACTTTTTATTCCAGATATGGTACCAATATTTTAATAAAAATTGGAGCAACGTACGTTATATACATTAACCTATCGTCATCATAACGCAAGATTTCGCCTTCATAACCCATTTTATTTTTGATGACTCGGGATTTTGAATTGTTCAAAACAATTCCGTTATTTTCAAACCAAAATTGTTTATAATTTACTTTAAATAGGTATACAATTTAAAAAAATACCAACACATTTTAAGCCACGCCTCTTTTGAGACAGTCCTAAGTCAGTATTATGAAGTGGGAAGGAATTTGCGTTTCCAAAAACGGGAGATTTTATGAATGTAAGAAGATATTATATTATATTGTTTGATTGATAAATATATCTGTATGATTTATTTCATTATAAAACTGTCATATAATAAGTCATAATAAGTAAATATAATATGGATTTATCTGCTGTAGACTACGTAATTTGCAGAAAAGAGGTTGCATCTGAATCATCATCGCAAAAACGAAGTATGCGTCAATTGTTTTTAAATTATGTTATTGTCATATTTATTAATTTATTTTTCAAATTTATAAATGTATTTCTGTGTTTGAAAATGATTATAAAATTTGATAATAAAGTGTACAGTAAGAGCAGTTTACTATGAAAATAAAATTAAAAAAAAATACTGACACATTTTAAAAATTATGCCTCTTTTGAGACAGTCCTAAGTCCGTATGAAGTGGGAAGGAATTTGTGTTGTAAAAAACAGGAAGCGTTTGGAATTTGAGGTATTTTTACAACGGTATCCGTTTGGAAATTAACCTTTTTGTAAAACGGTTGGGATTTGGGAAAAACTAGATCAATTACTGATTTATAATATATTTAATAAAATATTATATTGTTTGATTGGTAATGGTATTATTATATGGTACTATTTTTATTTCATTAGGTATAAAACTATTATAATCAATAAATACAATATGGATACGCAGTTGACAATTTTCGTCAAATTTTACAGACGACGATGTCACGAATATCACGAATTGGGTTCGCCAATGATCGTCAGAAAATCGGGGATAGAACCCATCATGAACCCAGTTCATGTGGTTGAACTGAAGATACCAAAAAAACCGTGGATAAATTATCAAATTACCTACCCATAATTTTAATTATACGATTTTAAATCGTTTTGATTCTGTCAATTTATACAAATCTAGTGTTTATTTATAATCAAGATATTTTGTCATAATTTGTGATGGATGATATGTCATAGCTTTTTTGGTAACTACAAAGGACCTTATAGCAGATCAAACACCATCCTCTTATATAATAGTATCCCGACATGTAAAATGTAAGCCATTGTAAAATTGTACGCTAATGTGACCTTAGCAGTCAAAGCCTTTAATACTAATCTATAATATAAAAATGAATCGCAAAATGTGTTGGTAAGCGCATAACTCAACAACGCCTAGACCAATTTGGCTTAAATTTTTTTAAGATGTTCGTAATTTCCAGGAGAAAGTTTTTACGAAAGAAAATTTTAGGAAAATCTACCGGAAAAGTAGAAAATCTGGATGTAAAAAAACAACAATGGCGCAACAGTGTATTATATTATATTAGTTGCTATTGGTTAATCGGGCATGTTTGTTGATTTGTATTATTGTTTTTTGTCAATATATCCTATTAATATTATGAATGCGAAAGTTTGTGACTTTGTCACTCTTTCACGTAAAAACTACTGGACCAATCTTGATGAAATTTTTACTCTGTGGGTATTTTGGTCTAACTTACAACATAGGCTAATTTAAAAAGGGAGAGGACCAACCCCAGGAGGTGCTCAATCGGGAATTTTGAGATTTCAGATGGAAATTTTTGTTTATAAATGGTTGCCATGGGGTTTTAAGCTATTATAGTAATAATAATAATAATAGAAAAAAAAATATATTTGCTTTTCTTTTTAAATATAAATTACCTATGTTTAATGGGATTAAATAAATCGATTATTTTAATCAACCGTAGGTGGAATTAATTAAAAACGACAAACTTGGTATAACTTTGATACTTTAGAATTGAATTACTTTAGAGTACACTTACGTACATACAGAACGGGGTCCGCAATCTACCGCAGGTAGATTGCCTACCTGATAATTTACTGCTGCGATTCAGAATTTTTATTCCGTGCAACGGAAAAGTTAAGATAAATTTTGAACACCGTACACCGAATATTAAATAACGAATTGAACAAAGTTTGATTCATAAAGAGTTGATACATTTAACGGGCAACGAAGTGTACGGGATCAGCTAGTAAATAAATAAAATAATAACCCAACAAAAACATTCCGACAAACTCCGTGAAAAAAAAGCCAAATATAAAAAAAAAACCCGCTCTAAAAGTTGTAATATAATTGTTTAGCTAAGTCTTTGAACTATAGATAATATAATTTATGTTAAAATAGTCTGCTAATAATTGAACTTAGTTCAGTGATTTTGAAACACTTGATTAGTTGATTAGAACCTATAACACTACAGTGTTCGATTATTATAGCAGACTATCATAAATGATATAGGTATAATATATTGTCTGTGCCTAACCTAACCTACACTATACAGTATACTATACTCCTTAAACTTGAAAAATGTGTAAAATTTGAGGATATTTAAAATTGGGTATTAAATTATTAGTCCTCTTTACAAGTGACCCTTTATTACCTAATTCAAACAAAGTACAGTGTTTTTTACGTGAACACTTACCTGTCGCGGTAAAAATACCTTGTCCATTTTTTAATTAACAGCACAATATTTGGTAAACGAGTGCTTCATCGCGATAAACTGCCAAGTACATTTTGCGTTTCTTTATTTCAAATTGTAAAAAGTAAATTGTTAGGACTTCCAAAATATTAAGCTTTTACTGTACATAATATCGTTGTAATGTATAAAAACCAATAACCATAGAACCATATTATAGAAGCGACCCTCGATCAGCTGATCGCGTACGGTGTTGCCAATTTAAGCATTTTAAAGGGCCCTTTTTCATCTGTTAAAGCTTTAAAACGACAATCATTTTTGCTGTACTCAAAAACCACGGAGGAAACAAAGTAGGAACATGGTAATTGTCTTATTCTGTGATTTATTGTTGTCTGTACGTTTATTGCGATATACTGTTATATTTTACTCGCGAGTTTTATAAGTGTTTTAAAACACAGCGACATCGCGTCTTATGAAATACCTAAAGTTAATAAACTTATAATAAATTTATATACGTTGTTTTTCAAAGTTTACAGTTGAGCTTCAACCATATTACAAGTCAAAACCATAAAGACCAACATATTACGTCGAGACCCTCGAGTATGATAGCTAAAACGTAAATACTATATTACAGTAGGTTTACATAATATATAAATAACGTACAAATTTTAACTAATATAATATAAATGATAAATAAGTTTTTAAATAATTAATAATGACTTTAGTTACGCATATTGTTACAGAATGACTATCGGCTATGACGAAAGTGATTTGTTGTATTATTTTGGTTTCTTACTCGCGTTGGCGTATACTCATAATAATTTATATATATATAAATCAAAATTCAAAGCTGATTACAATAATATGATAGTATGTTTGGATGTTGAAAAATGTACGTAACGAAAATATGCTTGAAAAAACTGAAGACGGTTTCGTGAGTTTTAATTGGCAACGGCGAGTATAAAACAACAATTAAAATAAACCACGTCAATTAATTTTTAGTGCAATACCTATAATAATAATAATCGAGTCTTAATAAGAATATTTTATGTAGATTTATTAACACTTTGTAACTTTACCTTATAGATATTTAAGTACATAAAATATATAAAATATGGTGGTGGCCGGAAATCCTGCAATGGGTCCATTTCTGGTTCCTAACCTAACTTACCTAACCTTTTTTGGAAATCATAATTTATGATAATGCTCACAATAATGCATTAACTAATCCCTTAGTCTGTGCTGTAATTATATGGAACTATAGTTATTCTCCTTAAATCAAATTAATGGCCAAAGTAATTGCGTCTGATTTGTGGCGAAATTGATTTATAATAGAACATAAGGATTAAAATACAACTACCGATAAACAAAAATAAGGTTTAATCAATTTTAAAAACTTTTTAAAAATGTAATTCATATTACCTTAGACAGTTGGATCACATATCACAATATAGAACAGGTTTTATGCAAATACAATGCACGGAAATTTAACTTTTAATAGCAAACATAATACCTAATATAGACTTATATTTTTCTATATTTTTTGTCATAATATTATATTACAAACATTGAGCTAATCAAATGTAAAATAAGAAAATAAGACATAAAAATCAGAACCGAATACAAAGATAGGTTCCTAATTATCTATTATATAATATATCTGATATTAAAACTTAAAAAAATTCATTAACTTTTTGAATAAAAAAGGAAAATATTTTTATATACTTCAGATTATTCACATTATCAAAATGGTTTTATTTTGTAATTATTATCATTGAACTGTACAACGTAATAATATATTGAAAAACATTTTTTTAGAAAACTAAATCATGTAACTTTTTTTAACATATTTTATTAATTATTAACGGTTATCAATAAAAAAATCCCTTAATCATAAAATGTGTTTTGTATTGATAACAGAATGATAAATATAATGCTGTAGCCCGGTAGCTATCGCTCTTATACTTAGTATAATATAATATAATGTTGACTATTAATATAGCCCATAATTCATAATAAAAAGTTCCTTCCAGTGGCATGTATAATATAACGTAGGTACTTATACTTGCATATAATATCATATGAAGTCATAATATGTAATTAAAACCCTATCAGCCGTGTAACTATTACGATTTGCAAACAAAATCTCATCAGTTTACTCTCGTTTTGATACTCGACAGCGGCTGTTGAATATTCTAATAACATATTTTATTATTACGAATGAGGCTGACGAGGGCTATGAGTAATTGGTATAATCTATAGGCACGATATACCTAAATGATATAATACCCGCTCTATATATTAGGTATCTCGTGTATAATGAGTTGTAGTTTATAATGATCGAACTGCAACTGCTTATATACATATAGATAGAAATAAATTTAAAAATAAAAATACGATATATTCTAAAATTAGTTAGATACAAACATAGGTATATAGGTATATAGGTATATAGGTACACATATTATTTTGTAAAGTTATCTATTCCGTATTTCACTATGGCAAGCTATAACTTTTCATGCCAAGACGGACGGGACAAGTCTCTTCCCCGTCACCACATTCGCTTAGCACATATTAATAATAATAATAGCAACAATTTAGGTACATATTATATTATGATATTATTATTGAAATATCACCGGACCTGACAGAGGTCAACGTGTGTGTGACACCCTGGAGTCACGAGACACAATTGTACCTACTCATACATGATATATAATATTATTATATTTTAATATATATATCATGTAGGTATATCGTATATAATAATATATACGAGCGGCACGCTACTCTATACATCTAAAACACTATATATATATAATATATTTACATACACAAACGTCCGTTATTTTGTCTAGAGTATATGCAATCAACGTGTATAATAGTATAATATAAAATATAGATACGTACTAACATAATACATATTATATAGGTAGTTCACACCTGTACATTAAAAGATTTTGATAAGTCCCAAATACTGGTCTGTATATTATATAGACTCATTGATATACATATCAATATACATATCCGTATATACTATATACAATGAATACGTATATACAGATTATACACATATAATGTAGTGTCGGCGACGGCCAAAGACAACGCTCGTGTACACATATTGGCAAATATTATAATAATAGGTTACCCATACATAATAATAGTAATAATAATATTGTAGTATTGTACTCGTTCGCCCGTCGTATATATAGCGAGGTACCTATATATTATTATATATATATATATCACTGCACACAACAACGCGTATTGTGATATACATCACGAGACTACGCGATAGTCAAATTTTTTGATTTTCTATTAAGGTGTCCATCAAAACCTAACCTATGTAATTACTTTTCATTATTTTAATATTCCTTCCCTGTCGTTGTCATTACCACTCGTTCACACATAATATATTATATACACACATATTATACACACACAGTACACATAAATATACATATATAAATATATATATATTATATATTATAGGTACATATATAAATATATCCAGGTGAGTATAATGGATATAATATATGGATAGTCATAGTACATATATAATATATAATATATATTATATTATAGTCATTATACGGCTATATGTATAAAAAGGTTTATACAGGGTGATTTTTTTTACCGTGATTGGGGAAACATCTGAGATTATAATACTGAATATATTAAGGGGCCTTTTATTTGATTTTTTTAAGTTTTAAGAACAAATGTCGAATACTGATAATTGTAGAAAAATTTAAAATGGTACATTATTATATTTCAATGAAACTTTCCATAATACGTATGAACCTACGAATATTTCCCGATAATAATTTATTGAGTATTTACTGCAGGTTAACGGTAAAGAATATGTAACCACTACCCTGTATAATATTATATTATATATTGTGTTCGACCGCCAGCACCATTGTTGTTATTAATCTCAATGACTTAACTTCTGTTCCTGTAAATACTTGTTACACATGCGCATATAAAATAATAATAATAATATGTAGAATAATATTGTATTATTACAATCACGATCACACGCTCACGCGGAAACTGGGTCCTGAATCAAAAGGCGCCGCGGACAAAACGAAATATAATAATATATGAAACCCGCTAGCAGGTACCTATAGATACCTGTAGATACCTATGATATTATTATTTTTCTGGTCATCGTCATCGCTTTCGAGAGCCCCGCAGATATTACCAATTAATAGTACACGACTACAACACTAATAAGTATCATTTTGGTTATATAGGTATACCTACACACGTGTAAACGTCTCGATCACTCACGGTGTGATGTTCAAATAAAATTATTATCGTTATATATTATTATTTATTAATACTATATTATAAAATTATATA
>WHPZ01590590.1:0-40136 GCA_016617965.1 Macrosiphum rosae
CTGTACTAACACAATATTTAATTTATAGGTTTTGGCAATCGAACGATGGGACACCGATACAGTGGATGAATTCTTGAGCACTCATTTAGAACGCATCGAAGACGATTATCGATCAAACCTAGTGTAAACGATTGAATGAATGCTATTATTTTAAACAACTACTATTTTTGAACGTGTTTTCATTTAATTTATGCACACTATTACAGTGCACACAAATTTTATAATGTTAATAATATTCATGTCCAAGTGTCATAATTATTATTACATACGATTTTGGCAGCACGCGTGCAGTGAGACTGTCCACTATCCCTTTATAAGAATTACATATTATACGAATACGGAATAATATAACTTCGTGTACTTTGCTGCAGTGAATTATTATTGTTGTTGATATTATTATTGTTTTGTAAGTGTAAGGAGAGAGCGTAAACGCGATGTATTATACATTTATAAATATAATGTAATGTATGAAAATATGAAATGTTATACAAACGTATATACCTAGATTAGAATAATAATAACAATGGGTATAATAATATGTACCTACCACTGTGATTTATATCACGACAACGGCGTTGGCGTCCGCTCAATAATTAAATGGAAATTCTATTATCTTGCTTGAACGACTAAACACGAGCGTTATTATCACCAAGACAGAAATGTTATGAAATCAGAGTTATGTTTTTACAAATTAAGAATATTACGATTGATAATAGACAACCGAGTGTTAGAGTCCACTTAGGGCATGTATTAGGCCTCTGACCCTAGTAAAAACTTATAATTAAATGTAGGTACCTAGTGTGTTTTTATTTTCAAATAAATTTCCTACAAAAATGTTAAAACATTCTTTATTTTTATATTCACTAAATAATTTTATATTTAGTAATATAGTATTTATATATTTTTCAATAGTATTAATATTGCACATTTCAATAAGTACTAAGCTGAATAAAATACACAAATATGAAATTTAAAATAAAACGAAAACAACTGGACAATGGACATCAGCAATTCAACAAGACAAAAATAATTCATAATTATGTATTATTTTTAACGATTCTGAAAATTGTAATTGTGTATAATGTTTATAGTTTATATACGATATACCTACACATTACATCTAGGTCCTAACTACAAGGTAGGTACCAGGGGTGGGGCAAGGCTAGGGGTCGCACCGCCCCCAAGCTGTATTTCTAAACAATTTTATACTTAATTAAACAAAATTACAAAAAAAAAAATCGAAATTGGCAGAAAACTATGACTCCCCCCCCACTAACCATTTCACTGGAGCCGCCCCTGGTAGGTACCTACTTTAGCGAGTGCAGTGCCTACACATAATTAGCTTTTAGTAGGTAAGAAGATTATTATTTATTGTATTTTAACAAAGACTAATAAAAAATACCTAGGTACCTTCCTAGGGGCTAGATTGGTCCACTTTTCATCTGAAAATACATTCATTGTTCCGCATTTGCGTGCTCAATGGGGGGGGGGGGGTTAGAGGTTCAATGCTAAGGACTTTAATAGTATTCGGAAACATATGTATTACAACTAGTTAATAAGAACGATGTTGCAAAAATTATTTGCCGAAAATCATTAGTTTTCAAGTTATAGCCTTACGAAGTTCACGATTTTGGTGTTTTACGCATTCGTAGGTACAACTCAATATTTTACAGCGCGTTTGGAATTGTTCTGTTTTATAATTTTCATATGTACACCTGGCGTGATCACTTTCTCTCTGCGCTCACTCGTACAATTAAACATTTAAATTGAAAACATCCCTCGAGTCTTGACTTATTATGTAAAACCACCCTGAGTATCAGAATTACTTTTGCGTCATAATTTTTGATACGCTGATTTACCTAAGTTTCAAAAAAAAAATTAAAAATTCGTTAGCACAAAACACCGAAAATTGTGAAATTTGTAAGGCACCGTAATAAAAACTAATTAATTTCTGCACCATCGTTCTTAACTGGTTGTAAAAATACATAGGTAGGAGTCCAAAAAAAAAATTTTAAAATTCCAGTGGGCTCTAAACTAGATTTATAACACTAAATTTAACAAATATTTTGTTTGAAAAAAATTTTGAAAGTATTTCGTCAATCTCTAATTTAGGATTACACTCTTGTTATTTTTTATGTTGTACAATGCATGATCGTGTATAAAAATTCCTATATCGTCTATCGATATATTTTCAGATTCTGGAAAACAATTTCACATACCTACTCGTTTCACGTTTATTGGGTTTGAGATTTGTACAAATTATTATAATATTTCTAACGGTGTGTCGGTGTGTCAGGGGTTCTCGTTGGGCCCCGACGACGGCCCGAGGTGCACACAATGCGTGACATACCGCATTACCATCATGGTTCAGCCGGCAGTACTCTCGACGGAGCAAGAGGAGGATGCGCTGGTGATCGACGGCGATTACTGTGGCATGCAGCAGTGGCAGCAGCCTGCACGGAATCAGGATCAGGAAGCGGCAAGAAGAAGACGAGTGGAAATCAGCCTTTGTCGGAGGACCACAACCACGGAAATGCTGCCCTCGTCTGTGGAACCGACACGTGTTCAGCGGGCAAGGGGTCGGCCGGGCGGTTCGGACCAAAAAGCTTGCAGCTGCAGATCGAGGTGTGTTTTTGTTATAATGTAATGATAAAGTTCCTGTGCCCCCCCTCAACTTGGACATACACCTTGGGGGTCTCGGTGGCCCCATCCTAAATAGTAAATACGCCACTATAATTTACCTAGTTAACATCTATACTGTTTAGTATAAATAATATACGAATTATTTGTCGTGTCAATCTCACTAGATACACGCCAGAGAAGAGATTTCATATTTTATAATTTTTGAATCAAATAATCGTTGTACCTAGGTGTTGCCCATCTTCCATACTTTTTATACGTTATAATATAGGTAAGACATTTACATTTATTTTTTACGTTTATCGCTTGGAATGTCTTCATTCTTCACAGAGTAATAAATGCGTAATAACGATGCAATCGATTTTATATCGTGGGGATTTTAAATAACGTATCTTACTTTTCTATACATTAAAGTTTCTCATCTTCGTTATTTTAATGCCGCAATGTAGACGACTAAATTCATAATTTGAACATCGTGGGAAACAATTAAACAAAATAAACGGATTTTTAATGATGAATTAAAATCATTCTATTATGGAGTTATTCAGTTATGCCTTATGCCCTTATGCATATCTATTATTTTCTAGATAGGTATATATTATATAATATTATTATGACTTATATTTATATTAGATTTCTTTTTCAGTTTTTCACAAACAATATAAGTAGGTAAGTATTTATATTTATTCAACTCGGGCGGGGCTTGGATCACTGCACCTATCGATTAAAAAATGTCTTATTCTAAATAGTAAAATCTTCTATTTTATTTGCTTTTATAGCCTTTAAAATAGAGTAGGTACTAGATAGGTAAGTAGGTACGTTTAAAAAGACAAAGAATAAGCACGTTTACATTTATCGGTATTGTGCACCGGTTGCCCTGTGAGTCAAAACGCGAGTATACGCCACACACGTATGTATGGCGTGCGTCTTTTGTATATGTATAGTAAATTGTATCCTATATTTATTTATATGTTGGAATAACTGAACCTATGTATAAATGTATAGTACATAATATTATGATGTTTATGTAATACTATTGTCATCGACCTGTTGTATAACCAACATTATATTTTTCCGTCTTGACGGCGGACAAGCCTGTACTTAAAAAAATACATGTTCTGTCAATCATAATAGACATAATATTATAGTAGGTACCTACAAAAGTACGAACTATGGAGTACCGTATTTATTAAGTTATAAGTGCTTGCGTGGACAATGGACATGCATTTTGAAAGGAGGAGAGAAAGGGCACCAATTATGCAAAACTAGACAAAACTGCGAAAAGCTGATTGTTACTTTATAATACATTCATGTTTATAGTAATAATTTGAAGTACATAATAATATATAGTATAGATTTTTACATATATTATTAATTTTATATAAATTATATTTTTAAATTACCAATTTTGTTATAAAATTAAAAAAGTTCATTAGATATCATATACATTTTTAGGTCCACAGTATTTTTCCGGTGTATCCGAATTGGTTCTGAAACGTCCGAATCGGTTCCCGAGTTGTTACGAAGGATATATCCCGAATCCCTAATTTGTTCAAAATTATTTTAAAACCATTATCAATTTTATTTTTCATTTTATACAGATTTAGGACTTTCTATATATTAAGCAGGTGTAGTCAAAAGCGTTGGTTGTTTCAAAATATGTAGGTCATAATGTTTTTTAATTTTTCTTTTAATTAAAAAATATAAAATCAATAATTATAATTATACTCAACATATAATTTTTCTATGCTTTTTTTAATATTTTATTTTATTGAGATAAAAATGTATAACAAATATTAGTTATAAATTACAATCTATTTATTTCATTTTATTTAAATTTGTCCATTTCTGTTTTCAGTTATATATTATATTTCTTTACTTTTAGTCTTATGATTCCGTTGTTTGTCTGTATTCGTAGTTTAATATTATATTGTTTCAATTCGAAAGTTTTTACTGGGAACCAATTCGGATGTGTGCCGCCTAACATATAGGTAATCAATTCGGATGTAGCCATTTTTTCAAAATATGTAACATTAGATCTGATGCCCTTGTACGTTCCTGATCCCTAATTACAAAATATCTGAATTCTCGTTTCAACGTTACTGGCCTTACGGCTGACTTACAAAGAAACGTCTCTACTCCCTTCGAGTGACGCCAGACGCGGACTTCTCCATTTCTTTGTTGCCTACTATTTATTATCATCTACAACCACTGCTCTGCATGGTTGTTTATGGGACGCAGTTCTATTTTTGGATGGTACGGTTGTTTGTCATCAGTTAGCTCAGTGCGATAGGTACCTAGTTAAAAATGAGTTTGTGTTTAGTTTATAGTATTATTAATGGATCTTAATATAATGTATAATTACTTATCCAAAGTTCAGCTTTATTACCTAGTTATAGGTAGTAGTATAAATCGTATTATAACCTATAATGTATAAAATAAAATAAGAACCTACATACTATATTATGCTAATCAGCTTATGTACTATATGTAGAGAGTATAGTCACGCTTTTTATTGGCTGGGGGGGATATTTTTACATACCAGAGTTATTTCTACAATTCACTCTTACCATTAAATACAATACTCAAAATGTATTAATGAATAAAATGTTACCTATATATTAAAAATGAAATTTGAGCTAGGTGACCATATAGGCGCGACTAGGGTTAAAATTCTGGGGAGGGTTACAGCCCACTTGACAAAACTATTAATTTAAAATAACCCATAGACGGCTTATATCTAAATCAACAATGAATAATTTTGGGTGTGGAAGGTTAAATCTTAGTCAGGGGGGGCTAAGCTCCCCTAACCCCCCTAGTTACGCCACTGCGGGTGACCGTATCCAATATACCTACACGTCGTAATGTACCTATACGATAAACATTCAGCAACAGTCTAGAAATAGAATGTCTGATACTCTGTTGATCACCGGCGGTGGCGTAGGACCATTGCGATATTTTAAACTGCACAATATTATTATATGACGTCTATGATGCAGTCGGTGAGCCGCGTTGGTCACATTACCAATTGGTTCCGTTTCGTTTGCAACAAAATAATAAATCACGACATCGCTGTGGCCGGCAGACGACATCGATCCCCATTAGTCTTCGTTATTATTGTCGTTGCGTATTACCGGAATAATATTATATTATTTTCACCGTTTCCGAGAATCTGATGTCGGCGTTGTGTCTGTTGTGTAGTGCAGTAAACCTATAATACTACACACAGTTATGGGCTAAGTATATATTGTTTATTGCACACTTCTACACTAGCACGTGACAACTACACTACTCCGTTCTTCACACAGCAAAATATGATTTAATTAATAATTATGTTATGCTGTATTACTGTTATCATTTATCATAAAGATAGCTAACTTGTTTATTTTGCTTAGGTTCCATAAACTAAGTAACCAGTAACCACATTCCTATACAGTTTACCTGACGCCATTGGCGCAAATAAGGGGGCGAACTAAGAGGACTTGTGCCCAAGTTTAAAATGTGGTCCACCAAAGAACAAAATACTTTTTCTATCATATACCAATATTGATTATTTTTAAGTAAAAATTATCAATAAATACAAAAATGTTGTACTTTACCTACTATATATCTTATAAGTAGGTACTCGGGTATTTCGGCACCTAACTATTATGTTCCCAGCTATAACATGCAATTATGAAATAATCTTTAGTTCAGGTATTTTTGTTGTATCGAGCAGATCACAGGTACGTTGTTATTATTTATTTGTGTAACAATAATCATAATAATATTATATTATAAACCAGAAAAAAACCGAACTACTTATTATTTTATCATTAAAGATTGACGAAATAACTTAGAACACAGGGTAATGAAACTTTTCTATACCTATAATATGATGCAGGACGGCCGTCGGCCTATATGAATTTGAACGCGTTTACATTGTTTCTTTGTTTTTAATTTGTTATAACTTTTTTTTTCCGTGGTGTCGAGGACCGTAGAAAGAACCAAGTTTGCCAATACTTCTCCTCAGGTCCATTTAGTTAAAACTAGTGTCTAGTAAACAAGTAAACAGTTAAATTGTGTTGTTAAGAAAAAAATATTATGTTTTTTTTATGAAAGTTAAATATTTCAATGGCTATGTTGCTACTAATAACCTATTATATAATAATTAATAATATTAAACAACTACAAAGGTTGTCAAATTTTTAAAGATTTACTAAAGTGTACTATTCCCAAAGTTGCTTACAAATTTGATAAACCGAAAAATTACCCCATCCCACCATCTGCTGAACCTGTTGCACCACAAATCTTCAATGTCCCCAGTTACAACTCAAATCAAAAACCGACATCTTATGCCAATGCTACAGCCAACTCATCATCAGTCAATCAACCTCTCCATCAACAAATGTATAGAAGATTTAAAATGTATTTTAAACCCTCTTCTATTGGCTCTAACTTCCCTAATTAATAAAATTACACTTCCCATCTCGTCCACTCCATAATATCCTTTTCCGATTTACCTTACCACTTTTATATATGATATACATTTTTTTGTTTCTTTTCATAATTGTTGAGATATAATAATTTATAAATTAAAATCTCATTAATAAAAAAAAAAAAACAAAAAATACTAATTATTAAGTATAATTAACGATATGGGTCTTCCAATTTCAAACTGTTATACACCTAGTTAAAATCAGCCAGTGTTAAAAATGTTGGGTAATTGAGAGAGGAGAGAAGGACCACAGCATGATGAAGTCTGAACTAGCAATTATTATTTAAATAAATATAACTACTACTTACTGGACAGAAAAATCATGTTAAAATAGTTGTGATACTTACTGCTTCACTCATATTGAAGTATAGTACATAAATATATAATATATTTTCAATTATTATTGATATAAATAGGAATAGGAAACTGTGCACCCTCAAAAATATTTATTTAGTTGCGCTCATGGCTATAGTGGCTATGTTTAATGAGTAGTGACTTATATATTATTATCAAGTTGCGGATAGTGGATGTTAAAATATAGATATTGGATATACAATATGCATATACAGCTAATAGCTATTATACTAGTACTTAGTAGTATATCACGTATTTAAGTATTTTCGTTAGTTTCACGCGTCGATGTAATATACCTAGATACAGCTTATCCTAGTGCTGGCCTAATATCTTAAAATCATTCGTTTTTGACATACGCTATCGTGTATGCCGCCAGTGAAAAAAGTGGTAGGTATATATCACTATATCATATAATAGTTGTACAGGTATTAATATATAGCAAGTATATACTTACGCCATAATATATACGGCTATATATTCGCTGAAAAGAAACGAACCGACGTTTTGTACGGTTATTATTTTAATTTTCGTACCCCATAACGGCCGTTGTTTATTTACAGGTGTGTATAACACATGAAACAGTTAAAGACATTTTTATTTTCATTCCTGCTTATTACGCTGTATGAATTTTTTTTCATCAGGAAGCAGCAGACTGTAGCAGTACCGTTCATAATTTCCCCAAACTCTAGACAGTTATCAACTTGTAACAATATACTTGTGTTTGAATAGTCAAGATACTGTATGTACATATGTATAAATATACATTCTACATACAAATATAATATCCACCGTGGGTCCGTTTAAATTTAACGTTACGTTAACAAATTTCCTTTTTTGTATTATTTATTTTCATCTCAAGCTTGAGTTCGTTTTATTGATGTGAACGGTGGTTAATTAATAATTATTATAGGGATAAATTGTGCAACCTATACATCATGCATCATTGATTTAAAATGAAAGTTGGAACACTTGGTTATAGTCTATAATAATCGATTTCCAGAGGTGTTATAGTATCTACGATTGATAAATGTTAAAGACACGAATTACGCTACACTATACATTAGATTTTCACAGACTTAGTAAACACGTATAGTAAACTGAGTAAACTTTCTTGTAACCCATTTTATACATTCATAATTATATACAAATATTTAATAAGTTAAATGGTTATTGAATATCAGCGTTTATAAAAAAGTTATTGAAAGAAAATAATTTTCTTTTTTATTCTGTTTACTAAATTAATACTAATTATCTGTAGGCACTGACATTGTTAATAAATTATTATAGGTACAGTTTGACAGTCGAATAATGATGTATTAAGACTTAAGAGCCAGATTATGAACTATATATAGATATACGACTGGAACATGGATTTTTAATTTTGGTAGGCTATAACCTTTTTATCATCCTTCTATAGGCTGAAAACTTGAACGGTTCTTATTAGAAAAAATCAGCTAAAACAACTAAGTTAGCACAAATTAGTACCTATTGCAATATTGTAAAGTTCTAGCCCCCTCCCCCCCAAAAAAATTAAAGCTGATAATTATCAATATAAAATATTATAATTTCCTGACTTGTTGTATAATTTTTATCATACTATTAAAATACAATTTTAGTACATGTATTACATAATTGATAATATACCTAACTATTATAAGTAATTTATATAAGTATTTTTTTAATGCAGAAAAAGATGGGTCCCATAGTGATTGGCCTTCAAATATTTTGACGACAATTAATGTCAAATAATAATTATTAATGCTCAAAATAATACCTGATGTTGATTTTGTGAAAATAAACACAGGATTACACAGTTTTACACTTTATAATAATATGATGTACAATTATAGGTACTAAGGTACCTATTGCCTATACTGAAATTTTAGGTTTAGCCTAATTGCACTAACTAAGCGAATGATCATGCTCGGATAATAATAGACTATTTGTCTATTTGCATAGAGCCTTATTGGTATGTCACATTGTAACCGGAATACAAAAATATGCTAGATGTCATTGATGAGTTTCGTCTAAAAAATAGAAAGTTGGGTTTTTGTTATAGATGGTACTTTAATGAGTAATGACTATGATTTTGTATTTGTATATATAAATCTTATAATATTATAACATAATATATTTTAAATGCCACATATATTTTTGATAAGTATTAGGTATATTATTTTGTTTTAGAAAACAATATTTAACCACTATGGTATAAAAGGTTTAGTATAATTTGGAAATTAATTTACATTGATAAGTATTTAGTTTTAGTCATCACAATTCTTTAAGGTTAGATGGGTGGTTGAGAAGGGCGAAGTCTCCCCTCGTTTCAGTGAGCCTTGGATGGATATATAATTCTTAATATGCCACTCTACATCAGTGTTTACTACAATACTACACAGGCACATGATATTGTCTGTTTGATATGTTCGATCCGTTTAACAGGGGTGGACTGGACCAGTAAAAGTCTATTGAACTCTAATTATAGAAGGCCTCACACAGTCACATTCAGGAAAATTCAGAGGAGCAATTAGTGTGTTTACCATAAAAATAATATAATTCCAACTGTAATTACTTTTACATTTAATAATTTATTTCTTAAGTAAAGTATCAATTAAGTCAAATAATAATAAAATATAAAACAGACATATCAAACCCTAAAAAAAAATATTTGTACAACTAATAAAAGCCTCACTTTCTTCAGAAACTTAGAACGACACATGTTTTACACGTTTTAAATATTTAAATAAACGAAGATTGTAGTCATCTAAAATCTAAAAGCTATTTACATTTATGCGAGTTCATAGTGTGAGAGCGAGCGTAGTGACGCGCGTGGCGTATTGTACCGTACCTACATAATATTTTGTTTTATATTATTCTAAACGCCAACCAAACAACGGCCCTATTGAAAACTACAAAATAAAAGTGTATTTCCCTTTCACACAATAAGCCCCGATATTCATATAACAGCAATAAATAATATTTATAATTATTTATCATCACGCGCTTGGGTGACTTCTATATCACTTTGTACTATATGTAAGGTTCCTCAGGTATATATTATAAATAGTACCTGTTTATGCCTATTAAAAACATAAATACATCAAACAGGTATTTATAATTTGTATAATATTATCATAAAATACGTGAACCCAGACGCACACATGTATATACATGTCATAATAATCTGTATCAGTGGCCATATACGTTTGCTGATGAAATGAACAATAGGTATACGTTTAAAAGTGGGCTAATTCATATCGGTATGTTTATACTGTAAATAGATAGGAGTGTTGGCATAAGATTCGAAGCACCTAGATCCACCACCACCACCACCACCGTCACCTCCACCACCGCCACCTCCACTGCAGTTGTTATATCCGACGCAGTCTCCGCGGTCCACGAGGTGTCCATTCACGCACTCGGCGGGTCCGCTGCCCAACCATGACCGCTGCTGAATTCTGGACTCTGTCGATCGGTTTCCATGAACGTATATAAGTATTGTTATTGGCCACGTTTAAACATGTTGTCAGTTTAGTTGGTTTTCGGTTCGACTGTTTTAATAATTTTTATTAATTGTTCGTTTGTCCGTATTTCTCATAAAAATAATCTCAATAAACAAATTTATTAAAGTTTAATACACGAGTATTTGCCGTTGATTACGCTACGAGTGTTTGTAAACAAAAGAGATCAAGCAGCTAAAGATATTATATTTTGAAAAGTATAGATACCTACCCAGTGCGCGCGCACGTGACGCGATGATTGTGAATGTGTCCAAACTTCAGCAAATAATGAGCTTTGTGGTGAGTTTACATTATAATATATAGGTACCTTTTATTCCACAAAATATGAGAAAAAATTGATAAAAATTTTAATCTGCACTGCTTGCTGCAGGTATTTCATATAATACCATATTTATCATATTACTAGGCTTTATGTTTAAATTTTCATTGTTATTTTTGAAGAAAAAGTTTTAACCCAAGTAGTCCAATTATATAGTCCATGCAATATCGATAGTATTAAAAAAAAAGACAAGTGTACATCGTTAGGCATATAAAAAGTGCTATTAATTAGTATGAATATATTAAATACAAGTATACAACCCTATAATATTGTCATACGCTTAATACATTTTTTCAATAAAACCGTTTTTCATTTGTATATTCCGTTTTTTTTAAAATTATTTTCAATATTCTTATACCCAGTCTTATGTAAATTGATACAGTTTCAGTTTTTGTTTATTTTACTTATATAAAGAAAAATATTATGTTATTTTACATTTTAAAATGTATAAGCTTATGCGTTTGATATAGGGGCATCTTTCAAAATATTTAAATGTGTACATTATTTTCGTAGATTTTCGCATTTTGTTTTCGTTTTGTATTCGTAGAATGAAAACCATAATATGTATAACATTATAAAAATAAAGAAATTTTTCGTTTATAAACGACGAAGATAAAATTGAAGAAATAATTTTTTTAGTAGAGTGAATGTATAGACGATAAGAACGATCAAACGACGTATTTGTCTATAGTTGTCCTCATTTCCTCACCGTGTTACTGTTGCACTGTACTGAAAACGAATCGTTATTTTAAACAACTACTATAAAAATTATTGTAAAATTATAATTATTAGCATAAAATGTATGAATAAAATAAAGATTTCGAATTATTTATACTCTTAAAATCAGAATATTTATACTAACTTTATGATATTTATTATGGTCATAATATTATAATATAATATTAATATAATAACTTTTTCGATTTTGACAAAATATTTTTCTCACTAATTATTTACAACGCAAATACAAGTTATTAAAGGTATTCATTAATTTCCTGACTAAATTTTTATTATTTAAGATTAATATAATATTTATCCACGTATTCTGAATCCTTTTTTAGTTTATTGGGAAACTCAAACATAAATAAGAGAAACAAACTTAACTACCGGTGAACACTAAAATAGGAATTGTTTGTAAGTTATAACAAATTTGAGTGTACATACCTATAGTCAACAATTAAGAACATGTTGCAAATAAATAATTAATTTTTTTTTTACATTTATTGTTAAATTTCTAAAATTATTTTTGATTTCTGAGATATAATAACAATTATGGTTTTAATTATTTTTATTATAATCTTAAGTATAGGCATGTATGATTTCGATTTATAATTTATAAATGTCTACGTTTATATTATACAAAAATGAAATAAACCCAATATTTTTTCTATAGAAAAATAACTCGAGGAGAATTTAAAACAATACTTAATATTATTAGGTCTGTAGGTAGTAATATAATTCATATCGAAACTACCTTTTTTTATATTATGCTTACGTCAATATAATTTAATGTGGACATCCAAATATCCATTCCAAGAGTATACAACGTATGTTATAATTTAATATAATATATAGAATACATTTTATAATTTTGTAACTTGAGAGTACAAATGTAGGTACAATAGTATAAATGCATTTGTAAAATCGTAAGTAATAATATGATTAATGGCTCTTAGTTAATACTTTCCGGGAGTTTAATCCATTTAAATAGTTAGCTTCCGATAGACATAATTTTTCAATTTCATCCATATTAAAATCGAGTTAGCTACCGTGAAAAATCCGATAATCGATCCGCGGGAGTTATTTTTCACATTTTTTTGTGTTTTGCTTTTAATTTCACCGTATACAAAAATAATAATGCTTTCCAATGTCCGAGACAGCCTGCGGTCGGATCGAAAAATTTCTGCCGGATATCATCCAACCGTACATCCTATGAGGCTGTCAGATACTAAACGGTTCCCAAAAATGCAATGCATATCGTAAAATGGAAAATAAAAATAAAAACGGCGCTGTACAATAGGCACAGCATTAGTCGTAAAACGGACCAGTCGTTAAAGTCTATTAACCTGTAGACATTTTGATTTGTTTTTGTTTATAATGATGTACACGCATGTATAATAATATATAAAAATAAATTATATATAGGTGGTACATACTCCTTACTATACATACTTTGCTATATGTATATATTATTTTGGTAATCCGACAATCAAACATTAAATTTATTACCTAGTCGTTATTTTAAAAGGATAGGTCAAAATCATGAAGGTACTCATTTATTCTTAAAAAGTTTTTAAACGTTTTTACATATAATTTTTGTGTTGTTATACATTCCTTGTTATTTTAATGCTCTTCAATAGTTTGAAATTTAAGTCATTTGTTTGAGCAAAAATCAGAACTATGTGTAAAATATTCTACCTTAATTATGTAACATCATATTTCCATAAACCTTCTAAGTAAATATTATTCAAACAATAATTTATTTTCAAAAATATTTATACAGAATAATTATACATACATTATCACAAATTATAGATTCCTCTATACAGTTAAAAATGAACAAATATATAATATAAATAGTAAATACATTTAAATCATTCAGTGAAAACATAGCACACTTATCCAGATATGTTGTGTTGATGAGTTTATCCAAATAACAGTTGAAATGTTCAGTTTTGAATTGCTACAGCTTTAATTAGAACTAAGATTAATCTTCTAAATCTATGTTTCATTGAAGATATTTCGTTCAACAATAATTAATATTAAATAATAATATGTTTTTATTTTAAAATTAAAGCAATTTAATCAGCGGATGATTGCTGAAAATGCATTACACCCCATTATAATATAAATTATAATATGCATATAGGTGTAAATAGTGAATACATTATGTGGTATGTTAAAACTTCGATGATGCTGTTTATGAATTATAAATTATAATGTAGCTAGTACGAGTATCTAACAAGATATAGGTACTTATATAAACCATTAACGAACCCGAGCATTTAAATGATGACGTTTAACTTATCTCGTTTTAGAAATTTTTCGACGGACAAACTAACTATTGATGGTTCAAATCAAACTTCGTAGGTATTGAGCAATCGCCATTGCAAAGAGACCAACGCCTTTCTCCACTGTTTGCATTTGCTTTGACTTCTAAAAAAAAAAAAAAATGTAAAGTTCAAAAAGGATTACTATAAACAAACATAATAATATACAATATTTTCGATGAGAATTATAAGTCGTTCACAACAATGAACCCTTTCGAGTCTCGATCGTTGTTCACGTCTCGTTCCTAATCGTTTTCTTTACCGACTATACCGTACCTATACTTACCTACCTACAAGATCGGATACACAATCGAAAAGTAGTTCCACGGGTACTACGCGTCCTATTCCCGGCCTAACTAAACTTATTATTATTATTACTTACGCTCAGAATTTGTATACCAGTGCTATATATTATATTATACAACAATTACTGAAAAAAGTACCACTAACGAGTGTTTTTAAATCCGCATCGTCGTCACAATAATCAGGTGAAACGTGATAAATATTTTCTTTTTCGGTGGATGGGTCGTCGATTGTTGCAACTATTATTATTATTGTTATTATTACTTTTAATTCGGCACGTGGATTGTGTGTGCGACGATTGTACAAAAGATGTGTGCGTGCGTTTTTTCCCTTAAATCCTTCCGGCGCCAATCGTGATTTGCGATTATTCTCTCCTTTTATCGACGAAATAATTACGATAATAAATCGTATTACTATTATTACTATTAACGGCGTGATCAAATAACGTGCAGGACGTTTTGTTTGGATACTATCGCGATGATTTTTATAATATCATTAAATAGTACCTGTACTACCTATATATAATATAATACTATTATAGTGGTAGTAGTGGTACCTACCACCTATACGTCAGTGAAGCAGTTTTTAATCGATTTCTAAATATTCTCATAATTCCTCTTTAATAGTTTCATGCGCAGAAAAAAAACCACTATATATTCCAAGTGCGTGCGTGAATATTATATATTGTACGATATCATGTATCTATAAGAAAACAAACTTCTCATTTAAATAAATTACAGTCCATCGAGTTCGTTTACATATTATTATACGTATTATTTTACACTATGTGCTCATATTATCATATTATATTATTATACCGGCTATATATATATGTGCCGACCATAGGTATCCGACTCGCCGAACTGTCAATCGTGCACAAATCAATCTCCTGCAGCAGGAAATCTACTTCCCGTTATATGGAGAAGGCCCGATCGGTTTAAATGACTACTTAAAAGAAATCCTAATAACATGTAATTATGTCCATTATCTTGTCTCTCTGTGTACCGTGTACACACGATATACGACCATTCCGTCGAGCGATATCGACCATAATGGCCGGAGCGCCTCTTTGCAAATTGCAAAAAATTATAATATTATTATATAGATTACGATCCTTTTAGATATTATGTACACGCACTCGAATTCAGACGTTTTTCTTGAATTTTGCACATTATTATTTATTACTGCTTTTTATGATGATCATTTTTCATTTCAAAAAGAAAAGTAGTTTTGAAACAATGCGGGAACGGTATTCAACCAGTTTTTTACTCCCTTGTACTTTCGTGTAAATGTTAAAGTATAATCCTTAATTAGTATTACAGAGACCTACAGTACCTGTACACAGTAAAAACTATTAAAATAGTATAGGCACGCCCCGAAATCCATGTAAAACACGAATTCGACAAATATTATAATTTATAATATTATTAATAGTAATAATATTTTCACACTACGATAAATTTGAGTTAATTTTCGTTTAGTATAGGTACATAATTATGTTTTATGATCAAATCTATCTGTTTTCGTATATTATAAATTTAATTATATACATACCATGTATACATACTATGTAAATGTGTATAAATAATTTAAACCACTTATAAATGAAACCTTTTATTTTCATAAAGTAAAACCTGTCAATGATTTACTCCAGATTGATATAATAATTACATTTCAGATTTTATCATCATTCATCACAAATCAGATGTGTATTAATTATGCTAAAAAAAATAATATTGGTATATAATAAAAGAGTACTTATTCGAAACTGTCATATTTTTTTTTCAAAAAAATTGGTACTCAGTAGGTAGATGTATCCATCAAACTTATTGAGGAATAAATTATTGAATTAGAACATTTATAAACTATAATCCAATTAAAACTACAAAAACTCATTCATTTAATGAGCTGTGCTCGTTTAAAATATAAATAACTATGATAGGTACTAGTATATTTTACATTTTATAATTTATATAGATTATAGGTAAGTTGAATTATTGTAGAATTTTAAATGTACAAAGTAATAACTTAAGTCTCTACATCGCGTTAGTAATAAATCAGCGAAAGTTTAATCGTTATTAAATGTTTTAATGAAAATGATTGATCATTCTAAATTTTGATCAACTTTCTAGTTTAGATTTCAATTTGTATTTTATCTTGAGTCACACCTAAAAATACAGTTACCATGGGTAATAAACAATACATATTAAAAATTAAATTATGCTGTAAATGTTAGAACGATGTAAAATGAACCAACCTTCATTCAAATAGAAGGTAAATACCTACTTAAAATTATATTTAGTTAATGAAATATAATAATCATAAATTTTCAGTTTATACCCACTTGTTATTTAATGGCTGTACAGAGGAATATCGACTGTTCCGCTGTTATGTATATTTTTTGATGGTTTGGTGTATCTATATATTATCCGTAATTGTTTCTATCATTGGGTGGCAAAGTTCTTTAAAATATATAAACTAAATAACGCAAATATTTCTACAGCAATCAGCAGACCTATACCTAACTTATTTGTTTTTTTAAACTGTTGCCAATAGTTTATAGTTTTACACTTTAATAACCCACGAGAATTGAGAACTAAATTGTAACACGTTGGATTCTGCTCTTCAGTTAATGACGTTTCGAAACGCGCAAATGAAAACCATGGGCCATTGCGTGCCATTATATTTTATTGTTAGTTAATTATTATCTAATAAGTGCGATTACCCACTCTAAAATATGGAGTTTCAAGATCCAACATTCATCAAGTGTGTGCGGGTGTAATTACGCATGGATAAGTGGCCACTGACCGACTACAATATTGATAGCAATTATTTTTAAATATCGTACAACTATTATAGAGAATATTATTGAGAAGTAAATCAGCATTTATTATATGCAGAGGTATATTGGCACTGAAGCGATGCGACGTGCGAAGGTGATTATTTAAATTGTATTGTGGTTTTTAAATGCTAAACGGAAACCATTGTCAATATATTTGTGGGCGATGATCGATGACTTAATATCAAACGTTCTAGGACAACAATCGGTGAGATATATATAGGTAGCAGCCATCATCAGTAGACACCGTAACCCGTGACCGCCGTCGTCGCCGCCGCGGTGTGTCTTCAAAAATAGTTTTACTCCTAATTTAATTGGGAAACAATCTAGAAAGCAATCTAGACTTTCACAGAACATTGTTCGATTCTGTCCAGACAAGTTTATGTAACAGCCGGAATTTCCGAAAATTGCCAACATCCGTAGGTGATCGATTTCGATTGGGGCCGCGGCGCATAACGATTAAATTGAATTTTTTTTTTTTATTGTCAAAGGGTGACTATCGTCGTCAATAATCGTCATACACCGTGAAACGTAATCGCGTATTAGACGAAAAATATTATATCTACCTATTATAATTTGGAAACGATCGAATATCGGTTTTTTTACTTCAAACTGCGGAAAAAAAAATTGATGTTTTAACTCGTGCGTTTGTGTAGTTGCACTTATATAATGTATATAATATTATTATGTAGTCGTTCTCAGCTGAATTGAAATTGAGTCGAAAGACGTTGATCAACGTGTTGTTGCTCAAACTCTTTGTTTGACGTTTGTCTTTTTTAATCCTATCTACTGTTATAGGTATATGTTTTTTTGGCAGTAGGTAATGAACCGTATCTATATATAATCATTAATCAATCATAATCCATAAATATTATTATAGATATATCACTTATTGGATTGTTTTACAGCTCTGACAGTTACCGATATTGTGTAGAGTGTAGACTGCAGAATATAATACAGTCATTGATATACAGTGAGCAGTGTATACGCGTATATAGAGCTAACTAACCACCGGCGTAATGGAAAATGAGCATTGTATAACAAATTCATTATAGTCATTAAACTGTAGTTTTCGAACTGTTGCAGTGGTCCGTAATTTTTATATTGCGTGTTTTTTTAAATGGAATATGACACAAATGATCGTTATTACTTATTATAGGTACCTACCTACTTATTATTAAATCCACAATAATTTTTAGATTTTGATAATGAGTTCACTGCAAGGACCACAGTTCTAGTGTGCATCATGCGCAGGTGGTGTATATAAATAAAATAAGCATATAACATGGTGTCATGATCTAATTTTATCAAAAATAATTATCGAACAAAATTTTAATATAAAAGAAAAAGGATGATCAACTGTCATATGATATTATAATACTGTGTAGGTACCTACTAATAAACTGCATGGTGTTACATTTAATGTGGACCATCAAAAAACTGTAACTTTGAAAGTGCAGTGTACTTGTAATATCGTCAACACATTTCTATTAATCGGGTACGCCTGACTGATATTTACGTAGGTATTTATCTATTTTTCTGTGATCATATAATAGTATATTATATATTAAGAAATATTATATAGGTAAATAACATTATGTGATTGTGATTTGTGATGTAATATTATAGATCATAATATTTACGTAGTATAGTGCTCAGTCAGCAGTCTACAGTCTATGCTCACAGATTACAATACGAAAATTGGTAAATATATATATTTATATATTTTTTATCGGCACTCGAAAAACACACTTAGAAACGTAAATAGCTCCAATAATATTATAGCATTGTGATCGAATCTTTAAGTAGGATTACATTTCATACATTTCACGATTCTGAGAGGACCAATAAAATATGTACCTACTATCTACTACCTAGCTAGTAGTGTTACAGTGATGCATGATGCGTGTGTTTTCTTATAAAATAAACCCTATACCTTTAAGATGGCTTCCAATATAAAAAAAGTAAATATATATTTACTTTGGTAGTCAAAAGTAAATGGCATAACTGACGGTTAAAAATAACAGGGAGAAACAAAATGTTATACGCATAAACGGCAATGTATTATAGACGAAGACCACACAAAATCAATTAAACTCCTGCAGGCATTTACCGCGACTGATCAGGCGATGTACGTTAATGTAATAATGATTATTAATTTTATACAACAACTTTTATATTAAATCATTTTTGCCTCGTAGAAAAAGTGTTCGTGTATAGGTAAAGACGAATAGTAGCTAAGGGTTTAGGATATACACTCGTGAAGAACGGCTTTAGGTGAAATGTTTTTACTTTTATGTAGATTTAAATTATATTATAATGTAGCACAAATGGACAATATAACGTTTTGTATCCGTCTTTTATTATTATCCTAGTCTTGAGATTATACACCGACACGATTTTCAGAGTAGCTCTTCTTTATTCGACCGCGTATTGCACACATGCACATACATGCACTCACAAGAATATTTTGTTGATGTACGCAATATGTACAATGTATATATTATACATACCTATACTATATTGTGTATGTCCTATTATTGTATTATTATTGTTATTATTTGTTATTATTATTATTATTATTGTATTTATGGTTCCACGCGCACTGTATAACATAATATACATAGATTGTATTGTAGCATCCGCTTCGGAGACTGCAATCATCGTTCTGCGAGCTGCTATTGTGAGGGACGGTTGGTATAAGCAAATAAATCGGAACGAAACCTATGTAGACACAGGTATACTAATTATATTGTAAACCTGGTACCTGGTATATACGTTAGGAGAAACACGTATTGAATATTATACGTGGTTTCAGTGAGTGTTAATAATGATATATTTGAATACTAAAATGTTAATTATGTTATTATAGCTATACACAAGTACACTAAATGATTGGGTATTTATTTTAGTTTGTCAGCAAGTGGTATTGATGTCATTATACTCTTGTTATAATATTCATACTTTGAGTCGACTGAATAAAGTTTGATAGTTTCGGTGAAGACAAAAACACGTATACAAATACACACAGCGTGCATATTATTACGATACTATACGATACTACCTATAAAGTACCAAAAACGGATAACATAATAATATCAACGGGGAATAAAATAATACATAATATACAATTCAATTATACTATTCGTCATTCTAGCTCCAATTGAAATAGAAAGTCGAACGAAAAATTAATAAGTACATAATATTATTGTATATTAGTATCTATAAAACAAGCTTATTGTTATATTTAATATTCGATTGAGTTATACGTATATACCTAACACACGTATATAACATAATATTGGTTTTGTATTGTTTCGATCCACACGTCTTGTGCTGAATTTCAAAAATAATATTAATAACACCTAATGAAAGTAATCATTGTTAATTATTCGTGCACGGCATTGATTTC
The DNA here is from genome assembly GCA_016617965.1 of Macrosiphum rosae. Classification (NCBI taxonomy): domain Eukaryota; kingdom Metazoa; phylum Arthropoda; class Insecta; order Hemiptera; family Aphididae; genus Macrosiphum; species Macrosiphum rosae. The sequence goes on from WHPZ01590590.1 coordinate 20,916, forward strand.
ATTATTGGCTTTCTTTCTTCAATATCACGCAAGCAGTACATGGTGAATTTGAAACTTTTTCATGAAGGGGGATACAGTGGTGGTGAAATTATTTTGTCAAGGGGGTTGGGATATTTCAGTTTTTTTTAACATGCTCTATTTGATTATCAAAAATATAATTTATTGTTATCAGATCTTAAACATTGATAAAAAGGTTATGGGAGACTCTATCCCATCACCCCTTCCCCTTTTTGAACATCACTGTAGAGTTATATTCTTAAAAAAAAAATTATTCAAGTAATTATGTTTTATACATGCTAGTATAGTGTATTATTTGGAAACGAGGATTAAGCACGTCGATAAAAGTTAATCACGAGTTTTTTAAAAACGATTTTATGCATACAATTAAATTTTAAATATTATACTATAGTAGATTTAGCATTTAGTATATTTTTGTATGCGTAGAAGTAAATAACATTAAACTTATCTGACGACTTTCTATTATAAATTCATTACTCATTGGGTGCCGAGACTGTGTCTACAATGCACCTACATAATATTATTATGCATTACTTAATTTGTGCTGGTTTATTGTAAGTGCAGTGGTTTTTTTTATTAATATAATAAAATAATGTACCATATAAATAGTGACAGTGGATACTGAATAGCCACCAATTAATAACGAACCTAGACACCTGCTAGTATTTTCACGCTTATCGTTGGCCATTATACTTATCAGTAATATATAATATTATAATTTATATTATTATCTTTATGAAAAATAGACAAGCGCCAAAATGCCAATCTCTATTGTTTGAATAAACGTGTACGATATTATATATTTCATCATAATATATTAAACGCTATCTATATACAATATACCTATATAATATGCACTGCATATTACGTGTTCAGAGTTATTATTTACTTATATACATATATACTATAGTGACGTAATCATGAATTTGTTCTGGGCTAAAATATCAGAAGATGTATGATAGGTGCCATACCTACCACACGGCTGAAAAAATTATCTCGATGTACTGTGGAAATATATTACAAAAAAAAAAAATAGAATTTAAGATTAAATTTGCATGATGTATGGCAAATTCGGTTTGGATTACTACAATGATAAGAATCGAAAAATATCAAAGACAATTTTGAAACATAATAATATTACAATAAATATTTAAGAAATAAAGACATTAATATTTAAGAATTTTCAGTGGATACCTACTTTGTTTTCTCCGTCTGTCTTACGCGTTACGCAGCATGAATTCGCATTTCGTACTTCCATGGTTCATGACTGTGACCAGCTTTGTTATAGCGTACACGAACTGACTAATATACATGTTATATACCTATTAACTATAAATATATATAGTACATCAACTTTGAAAGTTTGAACTTACTTAAGTAGGTACCAAGTACCAACTGTCTTACTCATTATGTCAGTACCTACCTACTTTGTTGTACTTGTATCAAAAATTACATGTTTGCAAAACATATCTGATTTTATACTATTTTTCATTATAGGTACTTATTAATGAATGAATTAAATAATAGGTACATAAGTATTTTCAAACTTCATAACATTTTTTTTTTAAATATTTTTAATAAATAACACTTTTTTCGTTTAGTTTTGCCCAAATTCACCAAAATTGATTGAGATAATTCGTTAAACGTTTAATAAAATCACACTGTTATTTCTTATACGCGAATACAGTACATAATATTTGAAACTAAAAAGGAATACATTTTCTATAATTCTAATGGAATGATTAAGTTTTCAAATAAATTATAAATGATTTAAAAAAAAAGATTTAGACATTAAAATGTGTATGCATAGGTATATTATTATCTCGACAAAACTAAAAAATTAAGTTTTTTTTTTTATTTAGGTAAACCAAAACAACTTTAAATTATGACGATTTTGTTGCTCTCTATAAATTAAATATAAATTAAAAAACTTCCAAAATTATATTTCAAAAATATTGATTAGAATAAACAGTTTTCGATGAATACAAATGTGAGATATACTATATTATTTACAACTATTTAGTTTCAAACATATTACTTATATGTGCTTGTATATTTATAATATAGGTATGAAATGATTAATAAGTAATAACTAATAACTATAATATATTATATTATGATGATTTATGCATTCCTACTTACTATGTCTACATAGTAATAAACTAATATATGTTTAGACGTTCAGAAATAGTCATATTAATATAATAAATAATAATATATTATACTTAAATTGTATTGTATTGGTCATGTACTAATATTAATACGTTAGTTTTCTCTTCCGTTTGTTTTGTAGAAATTATTTCATACCGTACGGTACCGCGTAAATATACAGTTTATAATAATAACAGGTAATAATAATAATAATAACAGTAATAATCAGCGAAATTTGTCGTACTGTTTTTTGTGAGAAGAAAAATACATAATATATTATAAGCACATACATAAATAGACGTATATGAATTATAAAATATGATCCAAATTACTTTCACTGGTATCTATACTATACCAACCTACGTAAAAATGTCTATTATTTTGTGGGAGGGGAGCAATAAGCGGAAGAAGACTGAAGATGACATTAAAATACTGTTTATTAAACTAGTGTACCAGCAAAAATTTCATTGTTGATTATAGTTTATAATATAGTTTTAATATCATTTTTTTTTTTTTGAACTGGTGTCTAGACTGCATTTATTATCATACATTCATACTACAGAGAACAATTTATTTAAAAATGATAAAGAAAAAGCAAAAGATTCATTGTTTAAAGTAAAAATAGTAATAACAGAAATTCTAATTGGTATCATCTGCAGATTATATCATCGATCATAAAATTAAAATATTATAAAAATGTTTTCAACATTTTTATAATATATACAGTATTATATATTGTCATATCCACATCGGATACCTCTTAAACTTGTTTAGTTATTTTGATATCCATAGAGTGGTGTAGACAATAAATATTTTACAATCTAGAAAATGAAAACGCTAATTTCGTTTTTCACAATTTAATAAATTGATTTGACGATTCATTAATTATTAGTTTGACAAATTTATTATTATTATTTATTTCTAAAAACACATTTTTACTGAAAATTAGTTTTTAAAAAAATGTATATTATTATCATTCGTTTAAACAAGTTTAAAAAATTAATTTCCTTAAAATATTTTGAAAGAATGAATAGACCAAAGAGTGGAGTATTCCTACTATTCAGGGGCGTATACAAACAAGATAGGGGATGTGGTTTTTATTTGGTTCTACAGTGTTCAACGATAATGGAAACATAAAATATTTTAAACATAATATAAGCTTAAATTGCTTTGGGTTATTATTCTGCACGTGCGCTACAAAACAAATAATTTTTTTTCGACCCCCATTTTTAAGTTCGAATTTGAATTACATTTTTTTTAACAACTTTGATGTATAGAAAAATTATAGTTATTACAGCTATTATAGTTATTGTTTCAACAACTCATGTTAAATAACATGGACATTTGAGAAGACTGTTAAAAATGCGATAAGCACATGTATCAATCGTGACGTTAAGTCGTTAAGTCATTCTCAATCAGTCAATTTTTAAAATGGAAAACAACTTTATAAATTATAAGTAAAGTTGTTTAAAAATAATAATGTTATTCAAATTGATACTCAAAAGGAGATGGGCTCCGTTTAAAATATATTTTTTGCACATGTCTTAGAAAAAAGTTAAACATTTTAATTTTTCGAAAATTAGTGTAATGATTAGTCTTTAATGCAGTAAAAAATGATCAATAAAATTCAAAGTCATGCATTTGAAGTATCACACTGTATGTTAAAAATTAAAATGGATAGTTATATTGTAAATTTACAAACTAATATTATTATTAGTAATTATTTTTATTCTGACCATATATTATACTTGAAAGTTTATATCCCGAGGTATATTAGATAATGTTTCTTAGGCTGCGGAAGGCGGTACTGCAGCTTTGAAGCTCCTCTTTTATATAGGATTTTGAGGGTAAGATACCCCCCATGGTGCCTACACAATTTATTTTTTATTTTACTTTTACACAAACAATTATAGTACATCTGTTCAAGAAACTTATATATTAATATCTAGTAATATATAATATAATATAATTTTTAAACATGGAACATAGATTGAAGATGTCATTTAATATATTTTAACGATTAGTCAATAATATTATTTTTATTGTAAAATTAGTGGTATTATTTAAAATTAAGGTCGATAATTCAGTAGTTTCGTTCGATCAACATTTTAAAGTTAAGATTTTCTAATGAGTTAAATTACAGATTAATTACACTTTTGCCGACATTTGATATCGCATATATATGTAGGGCAATCGTCATAGACTACATATTATTGTGTAGGTACAACAAATTGTTATAAGTTTTCAAAAACTATGTGTGGAAACTCACTCCTCGCTGTCTGTGTGGACATGCGATAAGAAGACAGATCGAGAGTCAATAAAACGAATGATTTGTATAGTAGGTATAAATATACGACATAGGTACAATTACTATACATTGTATAGGTATATACGTTTAGCGAGGTGTTATTAAAGAATTGATTTGATTGGACACCGAATGATAATATACTATAAATTATAATAAATAATAATAGTAATAATAAAAATAATAATAATAATAATAATGATGATGATAATAATAGTAATAATAATAATAATAGTCGTACACCTGGCTCTCTACAACTAGACTGCCGAGACTGGCGCGAGTGTATAATATATACACACACATTAAAAGAATATAAAACCGTTCGAATTGATTACAAGTTGTCAGCTACTATTTATATTTGTACGTCGTGACATTGTGGCATGCAAAAAAAAAAAGCAGTTAATTGAATTGGATACGAACGGGTGCTTTGGACGGACCTATACCTACATAAATATATAATACCTATAGCGGGTTTATATATTTAATATTATTATCATTAGAGAAGAACCGGATGCGGACAATGGGCGTGGGGACCTCAATGAAAAGTCCATCGGTCTGTAAATTATATTATATCCATATAACATAATATGTGTAATGTGTATGTGTGTGTATCATATACTACATGTTGTTATAGATATAGTTAATTATTAATTGGAACTATACCGTTCTGGTGTGTGTGAAAATATCATTGAGTACCACTTTCTATTTTTTCCGTCGTCGTATCATCTTCTTCGGTTTTCCTGCTCTTCGTTTATTCCGTCTGTGACAGATGGCACAATGATAAAATGGACAATATTGCACGTAAAAATTCATTTGTCAAACCCGACACACTGCTGGGGGACTCTCACCGTTAACTAGAAACCTGGTCGGTCGGTCGGCCGATCGGTCGGATGGAGACGACAAAAAAAAAAAAAAAAAATGGAATGTAAAATATGACATTTGTTATAAAATAAAACCAAGGAGTTACTGTATGATTTCCATTTGTATATTCTTCCGTCACTGACACAATATTATATTACTATTGAGATCGAATTTTTTTTACAAGGACGCGAATGTCATATAGTTTCATTGCTGGTAGAATTTATTTTGAGTGCGTATTGTGTTTTTAAGTATAATTACTTTTCTTCGTCGAGAAAATACAGTCGCGCTTATAGAATTTCTATACTTCGTGATTTGGGTATTACAGTTATAAAGGCAATGTTTAATGTATGTGTTAGGCTTTTGCCTTTGATTCAAGATTAAATAATAACCCAATGTGCTATACTTTAATACCTACTATATGTTTTAAATTCCCAAGAGTACCTTTATATAGGTAGGTACCTAGTATCTAATTTTGTTAAATAATGTTATGCTTTCGTAATATGACCACATAGTTAGGTTAGGTTAATGTTAAACTACTTAAATAATTATGAAAATTCGTTTTTGTGAAAGCGTCAAACCAATAGATCAATCGTTTCAGAGTACCTAATTCATTTCTGTGGTAAACGCAATTTGAGAATGGTATATTGAAATGAAATTGCTAAACGATTAACGAATATTTCAATTATATATAAATGTATAACAGATAGGTAGTAGAGATCTACTATGTTTCAACAGTCAACTGTATGATATATTGATATGTAATGTTAAATACCGTGGAATTCAGTAGATTAATGATTAAAAAAATATGCTCTCTAAATCATTGCTCCATAATGCCATTATAATTTGCTTGAACAAAATTATTAATTATTATAACTATTACTATATTGTTTTTTAAAAAAATTTTTTATCACACATATATGTTTTTCATAAATATAATCACGAGTAAGAATATTTAAAAATTTACTTTTATTATATTTTGTCATACGTCTACTCATCATCATGAAATATATTATTTTAATTTTAATAGTTATTTTGGTTTTAAATGTTAATAGAAAATCAGTAAAACATAATTTATTATGCAATATTTTCGTTGTTATACATTATTAATAAACGTTGAAAGCAAATTTTAAATTAAAAAAAATTTATTTATTTGAGAAAATATGTTTACGAAACGAAGACAGTCATTATTGGATGGTAGGTAATATTAATGATCTTGCAAAATGATCAACCGGTTGTCTGGGTCAAAGTAGTCAAATAAAACGTTTTCACCGGCCAATAACGCGTCAAGTAGCTAGTTATGTTATTCCGAAAAATAAATGTGAATATTAATTTTATGGCTTAAGTGTATACACTATAACTATAGTTATTACCACTATATTCTGTTGTATGCCTGTATCCATAATATATAAGCGATCGAACAGACGAAATTAATATGAGTCGAAAATCGATATTTAAAATAAAAGCACTGCCAGTATAAGATTTAGAAAACTTAATAAATACCTATATGCTTAAAAAATTAAATTAAACACTCATTTAATTACGACGGGTTTGCGCCGTTTGGTACGGCGTGGGCGTTTCTACATGTTTTTTGACGGTTGTTAAAGTCTCTTTCCGTAAATTTTTATTACACAGGTACTGGCCGCAGTGATAGTGGCTGGCGTGCAATGTTCCAATCACGAGGCAGAAAAACGGGTCATGCACAACAACAATGACAGTCCTATGCGGATAAAAGCGCAGTCCCGGATATCCATGACAAAGGGTGGATACGGTGCTCGGGTACAGATCCGCGAAGATCTACAAGGACGGAAGCATGCTCACGCAATGGCTATCTGTGATTGTAATGGACAGGGTGAGTACAAACTTAATGTGGTAAAGTAGTCTCCTGCAGACTCTAGGGTGGCCGTACTGCAATATTGAAAAATAAAAATCATTGCGTTTAATACCTTATGTTTCGATGCTTATGGAAACCGGTTAGAAATGGTCATTTGGAGCAGATATTTATAATATGTGAATTGTAATATCGTCCGTGTTAATAAGTCATCTGCACGCAGAGCCGTTAGAGAGAACGACTTTTTCTAAGCACGAGAAACATTCTTCGTGTTTACTGCTATAGTAATAAATCATTACGTATTGAAACGTTAATTGTCAGAAAATGTTAGAATTTATTATTAGTTCTTACCTATCTAATTAATCACGATCAATTCCTAACTATTTTCTAGTCGTTTTCGGGAACTTTAAAATAAGGAAATATTCCAAGTCAAACAAAATTCACTTAAAGAAAAATATAATATGCATAAATGATTATTTTTTATAAAGGATTTAAGTCTTGCAAATTTTGAAGTTCAATGTTATAAATAATTACTAATGTACATTTGTACCTAATACTATATAATAATATTATCAATAAAAGACGAGAAACTAATGTTTGTTTGAATTTTTTTTTCATTAAATTATAAAAGTAAAGAAAATATTAATACTTTTTTTATTTTTGGCATACTCAGAAATCAGGATAATACGCATGCTTAAGGTTTATTATATATTATTATATTATGCCATTTTTTCTATTTATTGATTTGTTTTGAAATTGTGTGTAATTATTGTTTTCTACCACCTAGTCAATGCTGTTTGAAAAGTTAAAGTGTTTTACATTGTAACTTTTAAGCAGGCTTGACGAGAGGGAGAGGGGGATTCTCCCCGGCCCAGCTTTTTTAAGAGGGCCAGGAAATTTGACAAAGTTAATCATAGGCAGCAAAATATACTGGGGCCCCCGTGATATTACCCCCGGGCCTGGGTTTCTTTCTCCACGACTCCAAGACCCTGACCCCCAGTTGAACTTATGCATACATCATTGTGGCGATGCATTATATATATACCATAAGTATGTTAAGCATGTTTAAATATTTGTTTTAATAAAAATATTTTACGGATGAAGGCAGTCACCGGTCCGTGCAGTGAGTTGTCAATTAATAATGTTAACAAGACGTTAAGACGCTCGGAAACTGCTGGGTTATTATAATATATCACGGATTCGTACATAATACAACGCAAAGGTAGAGTGACAAAATGAATTTGCTAGTCAGTAATCAAAGTTAAAATTTTTTAGGTACTCGTATACATGCAATATACGTCATATAAGTTTGAAGTTCATAACATATTATAATATTTTATCTGTATGGTATGCTATATTTTGAGTGTTATATTTTATACAAACAAATTATTATAATATTATTATTCCCATAGTCCACAGGATGTGTACAGTGAAAGTTTGAGTTTATCGACGATTGGTGGTAAAATATGACGTTTAGTAGTTGTATTCAGTAAAAAGAATATAGTACTCACGGATTATAATAAACTGCACACGAACGTTACTCGTTTGAATATTTTTAGACGGGACTCTGACCGACACCCGCGTAAGATTGTCGCTTCGGGGGACGTATGAGTGTGCGTTGTTGGCGGGAGGGGTGTATTGTATTATTGTGTAGACGATTTGACCTGTTTAAAACAGTAGAGCGCTTCATCGTCTATTATATATGTAAATAAAATAAAAAAAATAGAGGAACTTCGTATATTTTTTTACGCCACAATGTCACGACACCTAATAATGACCATAAAGGTTGTACCTGCACAATCAGTATTTTGCCGATCAGTTTTGAAGTGTACGAGTGTTGAGTGTATGCAATCGCGCACGCAGGATGAAATCTTACCTGGGGCCAGATCAAAATTCAAAGGCTAAATTGGAAAACTTGGGTCAGTTATTTTAGTACATACCGCAAGACGTATATCTACTATATATTCTAGTATAGCATACCACATGACAATAAACATTTTTTTTATTGGATGAAATGGTCGCCGCTTGCCCTCCCTGTGGGCTCCCTTGTGTGTATCATGTACGGCACACATTGTGTCGGAGTCACAAAATAATTGAATGTAGTATTATTAAAAACGAGATTAGCCTAAGACCGGGTCGTATGAATGATATTAGATTATCGAGAGATAGGCGAATATTATAATAACGACGGCAAATCGGACCAGAAATCTGTTAATGACGATTGACGATACGCATCTGAAGGTGTAGAGGCTTGAATCGAATGTCGAGTATACAGGTAATCTTCTAACCTAATTGCTCGGGCCTGGACGCGTAAAGCATATACGTGTACCATGCAGAAGTGGTGTTGTTTTGACGACCTGATGGTTTTTTTCTAATAGACATAATACCATACCATTAATTTTATTCCGACAGAGAAACGAGTAAACGGTGCAGTATAACTATACAGATATAAATAACAAATCGTAAATGAATACTACGCTCGTTTTAGCGTCCGTAAAAAAAAAAGTAAGCGAACGGTTCGAACGGATATTTCTGACTGAAAATAATGATCGGATAGATAGATCGATGATAATATATTACATTAACGCCTATTATACGTGTGGAGTTCGACGTGTTTGGCGTTAAATGAAAAACGGCCATTGCAACTCGTGTGGGTAACGTCATATTATAATAGTAGGTACATGGCGGAATTGAATCGCACAAAATACAACATCGAAATGACAGCTATGATATTTATACAACTATATATAGGGAGGTACCTATTATAAATATATATATATTAAATCAGTGCGTTTTTGATATGAACGCAGACATATATATTATATTATTATTATTATATAAATCTACAGGTCTAAGGCGCGTATTTAGTACACAACTATTAAATGCGGTTCGATATTTTATGGATACATTTACACACGACGACAACACGACGCCAATCGTAAATATTATATAGAATATAACATTATATGTATATCTACAAGCTACATGTATATATATATATTACATTTAACAAGTGCGTTTATCATTTATAATATGACGTATTGATATGCGTTATAGTATTTATTTTTTTTACACATTTATCGACCGCCGTCGATTGCTGATAATGCATATACCTAAATAACAAGGTGGTTTTACACTGCTACAGTCTGCGGCGATGGAAACTGAAAAAAAAAAATCAAATTAAAATTTAGAAAAAATAATGTAAATGAAAACCAGTCGTGATCTTCATAGGAACGTAAACTGACGGAGTACAATATTATATTAATAGCTATATATACACATAAAAGACGTCGACGTGTATTCGTGCGCAACAGTAGCTCCTGTGTGGGTCATCGCCATAATAATATATAATATATTATAATAACACCGACGGAATATTATGGTTTTTTTTTTATTTTTTTGGTCGCTCGCTGTATTCGATTAATTTAATATGATGTAAATACATTATTGAAACGTCAATAAAAAAAAAGTGATCGCGCGCGCGCCGATGAGTTTCGTCGTTGCGGTTTCCTAATCTCTAGATCCGTCCATAAATTGTATCGTGTCGAGAATTTAAAGAAAAGAGAAAGAAAATAGCTAGGTACCTTTAATCTATAATATTATTTATTACTTTAAACGATTTAAAATATGATGATATTGGACAAAGAATAAAAAAATCCGAGAATTAAATTTAAAAGACTAAAATATTAGTTGAGCATAAATTTAATGAAACTATAGAGCTAGGTAATCTTAATAAATTTAAAATTCTTGAAATAAAAAAGAAACTGTGTTCAAGTGCTGTTTATAGTGTGTATATCACATATACTATACTAACACTACTAGAAAGATTTTAGAATTTCTTGTTTTATGTAAATGTTTATAAGACTTTTCATTTTTTTTACTATAGCAGGTCATTCTTCTTTTACTAACTACTATAATCAATAAGTATTTAAAATATCTCAAAGATTGGATTTTTTATGAGTAAGAAATTGTTTAAAGAACGTCCTAACACTATAGCTAGTATAACGGAAATAACCGTTCAGAATAGTATTTTTTTCGATAAATGACTATCATTATTCAAATTTTAAATGTATTATTGATATACAAATCATTATTATCCTGCTCAGAAATTAACGGAATTACAACACCCATGACCTCAAATATATTTGTCTAATCAATATTGAATTTATATCTTAGATTCGTCAATATTATTTTATCAGGATTTGTTTTAAAAAAATGCTTCCTCGTACTTATATTCTTTTTGAAAGTACCTATCGAAGGTATAATACATTATGTCATATATTATAATTTATATGATTTCGATAATGGCTGTTATTATAGACGTAGGTTATATATTAACAATATCGTTCCTGTTCCGTCCAAATTCGCAATTGGGATTTGACAGAATGTAATTGAGATAAATGGGAGTTTACGCGTTTTAGACGATTTCGATTTAATGATTGCAATTCTTGAAAAACAATTGACTATTTTGTTGAAACTTGCTTGGAGTTTTAAATTTAGCGAATCATTTTATTGTGCTACAATGATATTTTTAACTCGTTTTTAATCCGTATCGATTCATTATTACGTCTCGTGACGCGTGCTGTAATTCGAGGAATCGTTTCAAATATGAATTTTGTTTTGCGCCAAATAATTCTTTTAGACTGCGTGATAGCCTAAGGTGTGTAAGGTCGTGTTTTTCAAAAAAAAAAAAAATCATGATAAAAACAGAAACTTAAAGGTTCGAATAGCTCTCAGTACACAGTGCGAATATCGTATATTATATCGGTTTTATATATAATACAGTATATATTGCGAATATAGGTACGTATTGAAGAAAAGGATTTATAATCTGGAAACATATTATTCAAGATGATATTCTACATTACAATGTACCTACGTATTGTGTTATAATATTATGCAGCAGATGACCAATGTTATACCCAATAGTAATATTACTATCAAGTAACCTAATAATTTTGTTGGTGCAGCGAGAGTACCTACCTATATACCTACTATGCATTGCATATTATATACCTACAATATATATATATATATATATAGTATTATCATATCCGTATTATGATTATAAACGAGTAATCAGCTCTTTCGGAACGCGAAACGCGTTTTTAACCTTCTCACGGAGTGAGTTTAATCGAAATCATTCTTCGTAATTTTTTTTCATATCTATACCAGTATATAGGTACTCACGAAAATATCGTGTCCGCGATATTTTATCATATAATATCATATATAAGCATCTATAATACACGAATGTCCAACATGCATGTACAGTGTTAATTGTAGTGTACATATATATATTATACTGTATGAACCGGACGAAGAGTAAACAGCAGTAACCGATATTTGTATTTTATTCCTCCACAGTGAGTGAGTCTTGCGAGTTTGCGGCATATAGAATAATACAGAATAATACGAGACAAATAATACAATATTATTATTATATATATATTATAATGTGTGTGTACCGAATTGCACATAAAATTATGTAGGCAATATTATTAAATATGAATACAATACCACCATTATTGCAAAGTCACTGGTCGCGTGTATAAAATCGTTTATATTATTATTTATGGAACGATAACAGCGTTCTGATACACGCAATACATATTATATATTATATCACAATATGCCTGACGCAGATTCATATACAACGGTAGTCATTTTTTTTTGTAATTATTTTCATATAGTCTGTGGTATCGCCTTGGTTTAAAATAAAATCATTTTCAAATGATCCAATGTAAAACAACAATAGGGCATATCTGGTATTGTAGATCACTTACAACCCTCAACCCTCTACGGTTTCGTTGGCTGGACGACCCACCGTCCTTTCTGGCTGATTATGCGCATCATGCGGAAAACATCGAGTTCACAACACAGTAAGTTACACCGGGTAAGTTCCGGGTTCCTACTTCAGAAATGCAAAACGATGCAGATTATAGTGTTTCTACACTATTATTATTAATATATGTATATAAAATACGTACATATCCGCGTGAGCCAAAATCCAAGCTATTTGCATTCTCTGGACTGGTCTCCGTTATGGTCGTATATATTAACACAATCGCAGCATCCTCTAAATTCTCTATTATATTACGTCGTATTATTGTCTATGTAACTAATATTTTGACGGAGTGGTCGATACTCTATGTACCTCTCTACTGGTCTTAAAAGTTTGTTTTATTCACGTTTAAAAGTTATCGCAATATTTATTGTGTAATTGCAATTCGAGAAATCCTATTTAATTATGTTAATATAAAATTGTTTTTATTTATTACTTTAAGTGTTTGCATGAAAGTCGCTTTTTTTTAATCTACAACTAAATTATAAAAAAAGATCACGTATAAAACATATTTGCCTTGAATCATAATAATTAATGTTTAATATTATAATTATAACTGAACCTACTAAACAACAAGTTATGTTGGAAAAAATGTAATTAATTTATAATCTTTTTTACATTTTAGTGAAATTTACAACCAATGTTTTGAAAAGCTATAGGTATATAAATTACAAATATAATATTTTAACCATGTACAATTTATTATAAACCTATATATAAAATGTTGAGTATTATAGAGATTACTTTTACGTTTTACCCATTAACCAGTTATATAATAAATTTGATATTAAATTGGTTGTAACACTAAAGCCTATACAACAAAGATTTTTTTGTATGATCTGAGGGCATAATATTGTTATATAGGCTTAGGGACATTTAATTAAAAATTTTTTTTTACATTATAGTTGTATGACTTCATAGTTTCTAAACCTATCAAAAATATTTCGAATTTTAATTATGAGTTTTTTTTATCGAATCCAATCAGTATTTACTTATATGATTTTAGTAATATCTAATAAAAACAGTAAAAACATTTAATGAAAATATTTGAAAAATCTTTCAGAATTAAATATCCATATCTATATATGGCTATATAATATACTATCTATACTTAAAGAATTTACAATTCCTCACTGTTACGTTTAATATGAATAATGTATTTATTTTTACTATGTTATTTTATTATTTTTATTTATTATTAGGTATTGTTATTACTTTAGGGATTTGAGTGAAAAGCAAAACATAACCCTACCCATTCGGTTGACCCAAAACATCACAGATCGAAAATCGACCTTATTCGTCGTGTGGTTAGATCCGTGTACAGACATTTTTATTTTATTCTACTGCGTAGGTGTCAAATATGCATATTGGATCTCGGTCGATCATCCCACTTACAGTTGTATCATGCACCGATGCATATAAAATATAAATTATAATAATATATTATGATGTGTGGATACTGCAGGATGTATACGTGCCTACTTAGTACTTAACGTCTGAATGAGAGCGCGTAAAATGTTTCAGATCACAGATTACCACAAACATAATATCAATAGAATATATTTTTATTATTATTATGTATAGATAGGTATGGATGGTGTGGATACCTACGGTGAAAATGTTTGCATACTTCCTCTGAAGTTCTAGTACTTAAAAATGTGGCAAAACTATTGCAAACAGGTTGTGGGTACAGACTGCGGATAAAAATAAAAACGTAAGACATTATATTGCACTGTATGTCTGTTGTCTAGGTACCTAAGTCTTGATTATTTCATAAAATTAATATTGTATATGATATACAGTACCTTAGGTACCTATCTACAGAGTACAGACTATAATCTATATTATCTATTTATCTATGATACCATATAATATAAACATAATTATTAATTATACTACCGTATAATTCTCTATTATTATTATTATATATAACTATATATGTATAAGTACATACATAACTATAAGTTCATACGTAATTCAAATTCTCCGAGTTTTTTTGGAATCAATTTTTTTTCTAATTTTATTTCCTGCTAATATTGTGTTAGTTTTTTACATGTTCGTTGCTCATTTGGTTCGATTTGATACTATTATAATATTACATTTACATAGGTATATCATATATGTAGGTACTACATATATATAGTTTTACCTTCGTACTCACCTTCTTTTAAATTATATACTGGAAGGTACCTACTTATCTACCAGCTTCCTGTCCTGAGTTTTAAATTAACCTAATTTGTAGGATAATCAACGGAAATAATTTTATGATTTTTAATCAAATTTTATAATATTTATACAAATTAGCTCCATAAATTGGTTATATCGCAAATGTTTGAAAACAAATATTCTGAATTAAACTGAAGCAAAAAATAATATGAATTATAAGAACTGCAAAGAATATTTAAATACAGTAATCATTTCCCGAAATCATTTCTCATAGTCTAACAAACCTAATGAAATAAAAAAAATAGATTTTGAAGAGAACAAGAATGGTGAGATATTCTGAACAGTACACGGATTATTTAGGTAAGTATATTAGTGGGTTCAACGACATAATAAATTTAAAATTAAAGAAGTTTTCAATCTTATTAAAATTCTAATTCTATTTTCATTAAAAAAAAATAGCGATTGCGACATTGCATGGTACCAACAACGTCCAGCCATACTCCAATGTAGATAACAAGTATTACATTCAATTTAATCGTATTTTTGGGCGGTAGGTAAGCTCTCGTTTGTAAAACATATTCAAACACGCGTGAGGTGGTGTGCCAGAAACCATTTTTCTAGTTAGATTTTTGAAAGGAACTATTATTGCGAATGATACACGGAACTTAATATAATAATAATATATTTATAGTACCTACTTATAATCGTGTACTAAAACCGTCGACAGATGAGAACGAGTACAGGGTATATATACCTTGTAAAGTCGCAACTCGTAACGGATCCTCGGCAGCCTGTCACCGGGTTATGCATATATATATATTTATTTTTTCTTATGACTTGTATTATGAATTATAACATATACATAAATACCGCAAGCGTGTCGCCGCAGTAAACAATACGCGTCCGACGTGGTGAAAAAACAAACAGCGGTCGCGGTGGTTAGTTGGTGTACCCCATGTATAGCTATAAAATATATGAATATAATACATTACAGTACATATTATTATATATTAAAACACGTGTAATATATACAGATGGGTACGCGTAGGTATAGTAATTTAACGCGACCGCAAACTACACGTACGCGTAATAAACCGCGAGCTGGCAGGCTGTGTAGGTACCTATATAATATAATATTATTACTGTTATTGCTTATTACTATTATTATATTTTATAGTCGAGGATACATACGCGGTCAAAAACACCGATCGAGCAATATCGCGTTACCGCGGTCGTGGTCGCATCATGACCGTCGTCAACCTCCTCTCCACACTGCCCACCCACACACATGCGAGCCTTAATATATTTTACGAGTCACGGGTGTGTATGATGTGCGTGCGTGTTCTGCTTTCGCAGGTCTAGGACGCAAAATCTATATAGGACATGTACTCGACACAGGTTAGGTGCATATGCATATTATAATATATATATATTATATATACTCACTAGCACGATTGGCGAAAGTTCGACGACAAAATACGTAAATATTTTTTAGTCGACGACCTTTCGGAAACGATTTCAAATCACACTCACATATGTAAATATCCGTGTGTTTACGTCTGGTGTCATACGAGTAGGAAATAATAAAAATTCAACCGCACACGTCCACCGGTGACATTATAACGTCAATGTCACGGACACGGCTTATTTATTATTATTTCATTTTCAATCGAGTTGCCTGATTTTTTTTACTGTGAACTATAATAAATTGAACTACAAACGCACGTTGCCGTCTCACTAAAATCCGGTCGATATTGAGGCGAATTCAACATTAGGATTTGTTATCTTCAGATAGAGTCCATCGGCCATCGAAAAGAAAACGGAATATTAAATAATTTTATTGAAAAACTATTTTGTAGAAAACCCGATTTTTTTTATACCTAAATTGTTTTTTTATTTTTATTTTACTAGTATTTTCATGAGCAAAGTAGTAAGGTCAGGTGGGGTAACAGCCTGATAGGGTTTTGCAAAATCTCAGTCTAATAGAACATAGTTTCTTATCATCCATTAATAAACGTATCAGGAATTCAAATTTGTATTCAAAAAAGTGTTATGATAAATTTTTAGTTGAAAAAAAAGTATTCAAAAAAAAAAAAAGTGTCGCACTTTCCCTGCTACAGGGGTAATATAGTCGGTTTAAAAAAACTACGAGTAAATAACTGATTAGCTTTTTGGATAGTCATAACTGCTATGTTTGATATCCTAAAGTGTAACCAACATTATACAACGTTTGATTACTATTCAACTTCGTAATCTTCATGAAATCAACTTTGGAATTGATAGATTGTATTTTTTATAACCCGATTAGGCACTAGCCCCATTAGACTCTTACCCCATCTGGCATATATTTTAGTTTTTCGGGAGGGAGTGAGATAAAATTAAAATATTTTATATTTCATAATTAGTTATTGGTGGAATTTAAAAAATGTTAAGCTTTAATTCACAATAATTTGTTATGCGTGTTTGAAATCTAAAAAATTATCTTTTGTTTTTATAACTATTTGAAGTTCATATTTGGTCGAAATTATATATCGTATTTAATAAAGTATAACGATTTTAGTTATAATAAAATTGTTGTAATTTTAAAATTTTGTTCGTGGTGATTTGGAACTTTTGCATATATTATTATATTTTATATAGACGATGACATTTTCAAAGCATTTAGATTAATTGTCTGGTATTGCATATTTCTACCAGGAACCTATCACACCGGTTTTACTGTAAGTCGGTATTGACTTAAAAGTTAATAACAATATATTATGATAGAAATGTATATTTTTATAATAATTAAATATTAATAATAAATACATTCATCGCTCCTCTCAGAATCTAAAATAATAACACGTTGTAGGAAACAATTAATTCTATCTACCGTATTACCTACTAATATAGTTAAATAAATTACTATGATATGTAGCATTATACATATATCATTAAATACACTTAGTAATATTATAGACGGTCTTCATTCAGAATCGTTTTTCGTTTACTACGATTTATCATTGAATTCAAATTTAACACATAATTACAGTGACTTCCTCAATGAAGAGGTACACTCGACAATATTACTGTGCAGCAGCGCGATTACATACTTTCCACTTTTTTTTTCTATAACCTTATTGAAATCTAAAATTATCACAAGTACAAAGTAAGTTTGAACAGCAGAAACACATTTATATCCAATTATAAAAATAGATTATCTAATTTTCAAAAATGTTACGTGTTAAAGTACCTATTAAAAATTAAAATATATTTTAAGCCTTCTATAGGGTGTAATAATATCTACAGTTCCATATAATGACCTTGAATTCGAGGTGTCGAATAATAAAAATAATATTATAAATCTGACATAATAATATAATATTATAGTCTGTATAGGTTTGGTTTACAATCACTTGTTCTGTGACTGGTGATTTTTCATTTTAAACTCGTTTCTTAACAATTTTCTTTTTATTTAATAATACCTAATTATATATAATATTATCGTTGCTATAATAATACAATAATATACCGTTGTTGTTGTTTTTTTATTTTGCTAACACGTACACCATATCGTTTGGCGATTCGTTCGACTGCAATTTATAGCGATAATTGTGTACTTCATCCGAGATACGTGTTTGTTACGATCAGCGGTAGTCTCAAAGTCTTGAAATCATGTCATTTGCTCTGCTGTCCATATAGAAAATATCGATTACCCTACCAAAAACATGATTGAAATTCATGTACTTTAACTTTCCTACGATTTAATGTCACTGCGGTCGACTACTTTAGCTACCATCATATTACCATTGTATTCAATCCGATGAGGTGGATTATTTCGATTTTCACGCTATACTAAAATATACATTTTATATACTATGGCCAGCGAGAGAACAAGCCGTGAACCGACGAAATTCGACTCTCGCCGTAGTATAAAACCGGTCTCGATAGCAGGGTGACTTGTAGTGAGACTAGGGATGTGCAGATTTGGCTTGATTTCTTGTTGGACAGAGTATAATAATATATATAGATATTTAAAAGGGTATACAATTATTTTTTATATTTAAC
>WHPZ01590591.1:0-20075 GCA_016617965.1 Macrosiphum rosae
GAGCTTTTTAATATTTCTACGCAGACTATAAAACCCAAGGTCTTGAAAAATACCTATATCGATACAGGGCGGGGTCTTGAAGAATAAACAGGTAACGAACCGGACCAGGGCTGGGTTGTTAATGAAAAATGATTGGGCCTCTAATAAATAGTATTGTTATTAATAATAATAATAATAAATAAATAAATGTCACGTTTGTTTGTTTAATCGGAACACATAAAAAAAAATGTTTGGACTTAATTAATAGACGTGCATAAAGTTTACACGTCTATCAGAGTTGGGCGTTATTCGAATGAAATTTGATCTAGATGATTATTTAGATATATGTATTTTGTCTTGTTTTGAAAAGTAATTACTATATTTAATTTACAGCAAAAAGTAGTAACAGAAAATTTGCAATCTATGTTACCGAGGCATATAAAGAGTAAACCTTTGGTAGTCACAACTCTTTGGACATGATTTTTTTTTAATAATATATCTACATATAATTTCTAAGTATTTAATTTTTAAAGAATATTATGATCAATCGAGAAAGGCATGTATCATGTATGTCACATCTCACACATATATATTTTTGATTTCCATTTGAGATAAAATAAAATATTGGACAAAATTATTTGTTTTAAAATCGAAAGAGTAAAATGTTTAACGATACAACTTAAATTACTACACCCGGTACCTACTCATAATATAACATATAATTTATTAAATTAGAGTATTTGGTATAACGATTGGCAATATTATACGTTTATTAAGGTTAAACAAATACATTCGTTGTCGAATGGGAATTTATGAGCCCATTGTGTTAATTGAGAAATTGACCTATACTCTCATAAAGCTATTTAGTTATAAACGTGTATTTATTTTTTATTACCTTATCGTTTACTTTAAGCGATATTATAAGGACATTTTTGTAATATGAAATTATGTTTGCCAATGATTAGGAAAAAATGTTGGAAATATTTTATATTATTACAGTTAGGTACCACCAGGTACCTATAGTTAATTAGTAATTACATATAACAATACAAGGTGATTGTTAAAAGTTAATAGTTTTAACACTCATTTTCTCAATAAATATTAATATTTTCACATAGTATGAAGTCACAAAGTCAATGTAAAATAAAATTTTTGAAATATAAGTTGAAATTGGATAAGCATTTTAAGTGTTGATAGCCAAGGGTAATCCACAAAATGTTGCAGGTCCACTACTCCGTTAATCAAATCTTAAATTACTTGTAACTAAATTAACTAGTGGTTCAAAATTACATTTTTATTCATTGGATTTCTTATAATCATATTCTGGTTTGATGGGGGAATTAGAAATGTATGCTGTCAACAAAAGAGTAAAAACTTATAAGCTACCTATAACAATAAAAATATATTTTTTTCTCTCAAACTTCGTTTTGTAAAGACTTCAATTACCTTTAAAAAAAAATGCGATACAATTCATTTCCTGAAAATGAATGTTACATTTAAAATAATCATATTGTATAATTAGTAAAAAATTATGTAAATATTATAAATCATAATAAGCGATTATAATCTCCTCATGGCTTACAATATTATACATGACGTACCTATACCTACCTACCTATATTATGCTAAAATATTATGAATCTGATGGATTCGGAGTACGTGTGCAGTGAATTGTAAACAATAATTTGTGTACGATACCGCAAGTTGTGCCTAATGATTTTTTTTAATTAAACGATCAATAAAAAAAAAAGAAACCATTATAAAAATCGATTATTATTTTACAGCATGTTTTTTATTTTCCGTTTAACTCATATATTTATCTATGTATATTATAAAAAATACCTACTATCGACATAACCTGACATAACATAAAAATATATATTTTATTTGCAGAACTAGATCGATTCGTCATTATTCGAAGAGTTATTATAATATTTTATTATATAAATTCGTACAATTGTTTTTTATGACGTGTCTAGTATAATTGAACTTATATCACTGCGTTGTTTATCATCAAAATAATTGATATTTTA
The DNA here is from genome assembly GCA_016617965.1 of Macrosiphum rosae. Classification (NCBI taxonomy): domain Eukaryota; kingdom Metazoa; phylum Arthropoda; class Insecta; order Hemiptera; family Aphididae; genus Macrosiphum; species Macrosiphum rosae. The sequence goes on from WHPZ01590591.1 coordinate 2,013, forward strand.
TCTATACATAATTGAGGGTTTCACAGGCACGTGCATATTATAATTATTATGTATTAAAATATAATCTACAATACCTATTAAATGTAGGTACATTAAAATATATGCACATTATGTTTATCACAAGTACTGTATAATGTTATATTTTTATGTAATAATGTTTGGAAAAAAATTCGACCGGCTTGTAGGTAAGATTACTACATTTCTGCAATATGTTGCTCATTAATCATATACAATTATGTTCCCTACTATTGCAGATGATAATATATTATGTTTTAACTCTAGGTTATTTATACCTACCTACCTGCGTTATAATATTCCTCCCGACAGGTGACAGTGTGAAATTAAAAATATTTTTCGACCATTTCTTAAAACCTGACTGTATAATATATTGGTAGGTATTATAGTAAACTCGATCTCATAAAAACCTATACCTAATGGAATTGGTTTCTTTTTCTCAGCCAATGTAATACAGCTGTCATTATACTTGTACGAACGAACGAACGTCGGGTGGTTCGACATGCATAAATTATTATTATTTGAGTGTCGTAAAACTGCTTATCTTCTCTCGTACGCGTTCTTCATCGTCATGACGTAACAGAACGAAAATGTTCCAAAACTATTCCACGACGATAGGATTTTGCAACTCCACCGTCGGCTGCAGATGCAACGAAATCCCGTGTCACATTCTCGCACAGGTATTTAACAATATTATTTATTGATTTCTACCGAATGAGCACAGACCAGACGGCGTTATGTCATGTGCAGTGTCGTAGGTACTAAGGTAGGTACACAATATTATATTATTATCTGATGATGTGCTGTTTTTTTTTTTTTTTATGAAAAGACACATTATTCGCGTGTCGTCGTGTACTGCTGCAGTATAATATATATATAGATAGGTATCATATATAGTCACTATATCTAGGTCATTGTTTTGGGTGGACAAATTGTGGTCAGGTGTGTCTATTTAACGAAATCGTCAGTTGTCTCATACTAATGATATATATTTTTAGTATTAATCATTGCTGCCGATTTCATCAGAAATGGGTTTTCAATTTGACAACAACATAAAATAAAAACAGTCCTGTTTATTGAGAGAAACTCGTGATGATGTGAGAGCTTATAGTTTTCAACTGTTTAAAAAATATTTAACTAATTTAATAATTGCTTTGGCTGACAAGTATATATAAATTGCTATTTTATATATAGGTACTTCATGACACGATAATATAATAACGGAATGTAAGAAATCGTCCGTCACGTTTGAGCCTTGTGTATTTATTCACCCTCGACATTTCTAGCTATGTTTAAAAACATGGTTTTGTTTTGCGCTTTTTTTAAACAATAATAATATAATAAGACATTATTTTGTCGAATCTCTCGATGAAAACGAACACGGATTCAAATTTAATATTTACTAAGTAGATACGTCTAATGTCTATACTAATGTTTTAAAAGTTTTTTTAAATATACTTGTAAAGTGCTATATGAAGTCTTACTATGCTTGTTAATAATATTGGGTGGATAATTGTGGAGGGGGGAGTGCGTCTGTCAACCCAGCAAAAAAATGATAGACAGCATTGTCCATCACCGTGATCTTAACCATTGAGGGGCTCTAAGGAAATCATATTATTTGGCGAAATCATAATAATTAACATATTGGGTAGTCATTTGAGCTAAATATATATCTATATATACTAGCTGATCCCGTGCACTTCGTTACCCGTTAAATGTATCAACTCTATATGACTCAAACTTTGTTCAATTCGTTATTTTATATTCGTTGTATGGTGTTCAACATTTATCTTAACTTTTCCGTTGCCCGGAATAAAAATTCTGATTCGCAGCAGTACATAAACAGGTAAGTAATCTACCTGCGGTAAATAGCGGACCCCGTGCTGTTTGTACGTAAGTGTATGATTTAACTCTAAATTATCAAAGTTATACCAAGTTTGTCGTTTTTACTTAATTCCACCTACGGTGGATTAATATAATCAATTTATACAAAATCCTATCCTAACCTAACCGTACCAAAATAGGAAGAATAAAAAAAAAAACAAATTTAACCCTTTGTAAATTAACCTATCTTCTTCCCAGAGGTCTAATCTACCCACAAACATTAATTTATATATTTATATCTAACTATATAAATACACAGACTATAACTATACACACTAAACTCTGGAACTACTTAATAGATCTTCTTGTATATCTTATATATAAAAATCTCGTGTCACGTCTTTGTCCAAGGTAAACTCCGAAACTACTGGACCGATAAACAAAAAAGATAGTAATACAAATCAACAAACATGTTCGATTAACCAATAGCAACCAATATATTATACACCGGTGGATTTTCCTAAAATTCTCTTTCATATAAACCTTCTCCATGAAATACTCTATCGTTTAAAAAAAATCAAGAATATCTGATAAATAGTTCCAGAGTTTAGCCTGTACAGAGATTTTCATTTCACATTTTTATAGTTAGATATTATATTATAATTTATATTTAAAAAGTAAAGCAAATATTTTTTTATTATTATTATTATTATAGCTTAAAAACCCATGGCAACCATTTATAACCAAAAATTTCCATCTGAAATCTCAAAATTCCCGTTTGAGCACCTCCCGGGGTTGGTCCTCTCCCTTTTTAAATTAGCATTTCTTTTAAGTTCAGCCAAATTACACACATTGTAAAAATTTCATCGATATCGGTCCAGTAGTTTCGGAGTTTATCCCGGACAAAGACGTGACACGAGATTTTTATATATAAGATATAAATATTTGGGAGGCTTAGATTTTACATAGTTATTATATTTAAACCTCGATTAACCCTATCCTCCTCGCCATAAACAACAATATACATATATATTAAGTTTTCAACATTTTTATTTGACTTCGCTTCACTTAAGGGCCGATTTCACCAACACAGTGAATCACGGTTAAACTTCGATTACGCTTAATCGGTTGATAACAGATATTTAACCTGCCAAATTCGGCCGATTAAACTCCGGTTAACTTTAATCGTGATTAACTGTGTCGGTGAAATCGGCCCTAAATCACTAAGCACCGAACCGTCAGTGAAACACGATTCAAGAGTCTGTAACAATAATATGAATATACGAGACGGTTAAACTCACCTTGTTGGTCTTGGGCTGCAAGAACGTCGCTATTCCGGCCCTGACGCGGTTCTTGACGCCCCTGATGGTACCCTTAGCGCTGCGTATCGTGTCCGAGGTGGCCACCGTCTTGCACCCCGCGAACGTGTCGTCCGACGGCGAGGCGGCCGTGGCCACGGCTGCCGCGTCCACTTCGTCGAACACGTTCTCGTTCATGTGAAAGCTGTAATATTGGTCCGTGTTGTCCATGTCAATGATGCGGTCGGTTGCGACCACCGCGGCCTCGGATGTGTCGTTGTAGCACCGCTGTTCGACGCGGACGGGCTGCGGTGTCAAACGTTTGGGCAGCTCTTCGACGGCCTTTGCGACGGTGGCCGTGGCCACAACCCCGGCCGCCGTACAGGCCTGCAGCGCCGGCGCCGTAGGTTCGACGGTCACCGGATCGGACGCGACAGGCTCAACGGCATGGGCGGCCACGACCGCCCGTCCCGGTGCCAGATCGACGGCCATCACAGCCGTCTCGGGATCCGCCGTGCTGCTCGTCAGCGAATCGCAACTGCACGTCCCGTCGTCGCTCTCGTCCCGGCGGCTGCCCGTGTCCAGGTCGCTGCCCGTGCCGCTGTCCAGCGGCGACCGGTGTCCCGACGACGAGCGCCTGTCCTCGTCATCGTCCTCCTCGTCGTCGTCGTCCACGTCTGTGTAGTGCCGGCGGAACACGAACGGGTCCACGCAAGTGATGTTTATCTTGACCGTACTTGACCGGCGGCCCACCGAGTGTTCACGGCGCGGCCCGTCGTCCCGTTCGGAGCGGTCACCGGCACCGCCGCCACCACCGCCGCCTCCGTCCACCATCATCGGGTCTATTCGGATTTTCACCACGTGACCGTTGGACTGCAGAATGGTCGCGCCGCCGCCACAGTTTCCTTCGACGCCGCTGTTTTTCAGACAGCCACGGCGGGTCTTGGGTGGCAGTGGCGGCGGGATTTTCTTCTCTGCTACGGTTTCCAACATGGCTCCCGCGAAACCTGAAACACGCAAATTCCCATCATTATGTTAAGCATAATAATTTTATAATATAATGTAACAGACGCAGGTACAACGTTCTCGGTATCAGTGCGGTATAGTAGGTAACGGTGTTTAAAAACAAAGACGAGTCAAAACTATAAGTCATAACTAGAATGCACAATATTATATCCAAGCAATTCCACGTTGTTCTATTATTATATAATATAATATAGGTACTTATGTCACCTGCTGCAGGACTAATATTATGTAATCGGAAAATGCATATTTTGAATATTGAAAATTATCAACGGACGTGTTGAATAGTAACAAAACTGTAAAATATAATTTGTAGGTACCTATATATTACCTATATAATGGTACCTATATACCATTATATTTTTATTCTGCAGTGATGATAATAATAATATGTTGAACGTTATAAGTAAAAATATTATAACAAGACTGTGGCAGTAGCGACTATAAGGCAATCGTCTCTTCTGTTTTTACAAAGAATAAAGTATGAGTACTTAGAATATACGAGTGATGAATAAGTCATAACGGTCGTTTAGGTCTTAACGTTATATATTTGAGATTCAGTCGGTTCATGGGCGTAAAAGACAAAATGCTCGTTTATTTATAATGAAAAACATATCGTTAAGACGCGGTGGCGGCGTCTTCTTAACGCAATTCGATGAACTCTCATATTAAACGACTGCAATATTATTCATGTATGTGTTAATTGTGATATTATGACGACGACTTTAACATGATAACATTATTCACGTAGAGTTTGTTGTCTCCATCTTACCTAACCTAAACGTATACGGCATGGCAAATTTTCGTTCACTTTATAGTTTCAATATATTAATATAGTGTATTAGTGTGATGTTATTGTTGATATTAGAGTGAATTTACCTATTGCCAGACACATTGTCCGTGCTCAAGCGTCGTCTTTAATTCGATATTTTTGCTTTCAAGCGAAATATGAGCGTTTTCAATTTGTGATACTTCACAATTTCACATACCCGTATCTGTCTCGCACATTAAAATGTCTAATCACCGACGCTTACAGTTGATAATTTTCATGGCCAATAGTTGGATAGTTGGTAAATTCACTATAATATTAAAACTACTAAAAGCACACTATTGAAGCTAGGGAACGAACATTTTCTAAATGCCGTACGTGTGTAAGCCGAAGACAACAATTATTAATGCATGACAGTCTTCATAAACATATTTTTTTCCCAAACACCACCACCACTATATTAAAGTTTTCCTTGAAATCGTTAGTGATTTATTTTTCTTTCGTTTTTCCCCCCTCGCAATTGAATTACGGTGGTGTGCGCTTTAACGGCTCTCCGTTTGGGAAAGTCACAATTTATTTACAAAAATGCATGACAGATTTTTATCATATTTCAACCAAAAACGTCCGAGAAATACACATAGGTGATAGGTATAATAATATATATGGTACACGCGTTTAAAATGATAAAAAAAATGCATATGAGTACTGAGACCTACAAAATCTATACTATTTGAACAGGATGTGTTTTAATATGTTGTTTTATTCCAGTGAAAAAAAATGTATACACAAATATAATATTATTAATGTACCCGGTACCAGGTACCTACCTACGTAAATGTTGACAGAATATAGTGCACCGAGACTGCCTATTGAGACCAACAGATAAAACGATACATAATCAATACATAGGTATATAGAATCAACGCATAGATTTATAGTTTTATCATATAAAATCAAGATCTAAAATTAATAATTATTCTTTAAAAATTAAAAAGTGGTACAGATAAAAAAAATTAAAATACTGACATACATATTATAGGTATTGGTTAAAAATGATTTGATGCGAGTGGATTTAAAATAGGTAATTATAGCTTATACTGTAATAGTGTAATATTATTCAATATAATAACGTAGGTACCTATTAAACCATTTAATTATTTATGTATCCTAATATTATTTATACCTTCGAAGTACCAAGGACCAAAATTATGTTGGCCCTATTTGTAACACGAAAACTACACATTATTGTAAAATTATAACGAAACATTTTCCCAAACTATAAATCAGAGTATGCTAATTAATTAGGTTGGTGTACTAATTTTTTTTTTAGAATAAGGCATGCATGTTCTATGAGTTGTAGGTACTTATACTTGTGTCACAGAATAAAAATTTAAAATTCAAAAAATTTTTCCATCCTTGGTAAATTTATTGTTTTTGTCGGAGATATTATTCTTAAAATAAAATCAATTATTTCAAACAAAAAAATTAATAAAACATATTCTTAGCAGATAAATATAAACAGCAGGTATTTAATTTAATAAAAAAAAAAAAAAACCAGTAAGTTTATCAAAATCTATTTTTATAACATTCTCATTAAAATCGATTTACTTAATGTAAAACTAAAACCATAGTTGTTATATAATACAAATTATGTACAATTAATAAGTTGGTATAAGGTCATATTTTTTTTACTGTTTGGGCGTGCTCTTGGATATTTATAACATCAATACATTATGTTGTGTAAATGGAATTTTATGAATTTTGAACTCAATAAGTTATAGCTAGGTGTGTGTTTAAAACAAAGCAATAAAGGAAAAACTTTGTTTTGTAAATTATAGTTATTAGCTACTATAAAATAATATAATATGTAATTCTTATTTATTTTTATCATAACACACACACGCGATACAATCTATATATAACAAAATATAAATCTAATTAATTAAATTATTATAATTATTACGGAAATTAAAACCTCTTATATCATGTTGCATGTTAAAATTTACATTCGCTTAAAAAGTTATTATGTATCAAGAATTATTAGTATGGTAACTTATTATTTTTAACATTCTTTAGTCGTTGCCAGTAATAAAAATACGATGAAAAAAAAAATCACCAACTAACATTTTATTGAAAAAGAATCAAGTCCGAACGAAAATAGAACAATTATTCGCTAACAGGATATTTCATATATAAAGAATACATCTCTCAATAATATTATTATTATCTACTACACTTGGGTCGACTGAATGAGTACCTGTACCATGAATCATGATGTAATATATTATCATAATCATATGTTAAGAAAAACATACACAAGCCATAATGCGCTCGTGCATTGGTGGTTTCAATATGTTATGTTCGCAAACTAATTTTTTTTATGTAATTAAAAAAAAACATAATCCCGACTGCAGTAGTCTTTATAATATGGTATATTATTAATTTTTAGATCATCGTTGAAATTAATTAATGTATTTTAAACTTAATAGAACGTTAGTACCTATACGATAAAAAAATACCTAGGTAAATGTCATTTTTTTGTATTTATATAATATATTTATGGAATTTCGTGTCAATCAAGATTTATACTTGATAATATTGTAATTATTTCTCTCTCGCTTTTTTATCTTCTTCAATCGAGTGATTTCAAGATAACGTTTATAAATTACGTATAATTAAGGAAATTGATTTTTTTAAATTTGGTCTATTAACGACTTTTCTATTGATTATTATATTACATTATGGGTATATAATATTATTACTAATTAATAAACATGTTATAATAGGTAGTCGCTCATTAGTAAAGTGAAAATATAACTACGAAGTACAAATTACCTATTGATAATAATATTTTATAACTCACGAATCGCGATAGTTAGGTATAATATTTCTTAGGAGTACCCATCTATACAATATTATTTAATAAATTTCTTTTACACAACAAAACCGATCAAACTGGGATTGATTTACTAAAATCTATTATAAATAATAATCTACAATAATGATCTACTATAAATTTACTACAATATTGTTTATTTATTAAGTATTCCAGTTTTGGTAGGTACTTGAAAATTATAAGACTGTGAAATATGCAACTATACAATAAATTATCTGTAAGTACATATTATAATATTAATTATTAGCTACTAGTTACTACACATACAAAGCTACTTTTAACATAATACAATTAGACTTAAAAGTGACACAATTTTTGTGATTTTTGCATTAATCGACCATAATATAAGAAATATATTTATAAAATTATTTACGAAATCAACTTGGTCATGTTAACAAATTACAAATTATAGTAGGTACCTAATATTAAAATAACTCATCATTTATGGATGCAAAATTACGTTAATGTAGAAGACACTTGCTAGAATAAAAATATAATTTATGTCAACGACTTCATTACACCGGTCACTGTTCTACACGTATTAAATATTAAATTTTGAATGTGTTTTACTGTTGAACATGGAACGAAGTCTTAGATTTAAAATAGGTAAGTGCATGTGCATGATTACATTTATTTAGCCACTAATCATCTGACTTAAAAATTATGAATTATCTGATTTTAACCGAACGTTTATATTTCAATTATTAATCTTAATTAATTTTGAAGTGTCTGTATAAAATTATGCTCGTGACTTTTATTCGCATAACAGCGTGTGACAAATAATATAATATCCAGTTAAACGGACGTTGAATATATTATTTTACAACTTATCTGAATCTTTCGTCATTGATTTAACAATATCATAAAAAATATATATGTATATGTATATTCCTGGAAATATGCAATTACTATTTACTACAACAGTAATGGAATGAAACCGGTTTAATATTTCATTGATCAGCTATAGTTAGTACATAGTTAGAGGAATATGCTATATGGTCGAGATAGGATCTAGGTTATCATTCAGTATTTCTGTCTTATATAACAGTACCTCCTGCATAAAATATTTTTTCCTGCTAATAAATATAGACACACTACCACATACGTACATAAATTTAAAAAAAAAAATTTCAAGGATTTCTGTAATATGTAAACGCTGGACGAAAGTATAGATTGACTTTTGACATAATTTTTGGTTTAATATTATCTGAATATAAATTAGTGAAATTGTGAATATGATTGTGAATGTCTGTAATAATATTATATTAATTGTTATATTTTACTACTGTACATAATATTATATCACTATGGCTTATAAACGAATTCAATATTAACAGATAGAATGTTTCTATGAAAATAATGACATTATGCTGATAGGGAGATTCATTATAGTTTATTAAATTTTACCGGTTATAAAATATATTGTAAGACATTAAATTTGCACAGATTTTCAAACCTTGAATTTATTTTAAAATTATACTTATGTTATTGTCATATAAACGATAAAATAATAAAGTGATCGTGTATAATCACATAAGCGTAAAATATTTTTAATAAAATATTCGGTTCAGTGGTCGTATACAGAAATGTAAGTACAATCGATGATGGAGTCAGGGTTCTGGAGAGTAAAAATGTTTCTTAATCGAGTAAATTTATCCTTCAGACTAGAAACTACGAAAAAAAAAACAAACGAATCAATTTTTTAAAATAATAATAATATCTGTGCGAACCATGACTTGTGCGTAGTGCCGTAGAACAATAGGTTTTCTTCATTGTTCGGCGGACCATGCGCGTGTCTGGTGTGTGGAGAAGAATAGATCGGCGGCGAGACGGTGCGGTGGAGCGTCGTCGGTCGTTTGCGATCGGTCAGAGAAAATCGAGAAACAAAACATGGCGAATTCTAATCGGGCGTCATATATTATTATATTAAATATAATATTATTATTATTATTACTATTATTACGATTTCGGTCAGTTATGTTGTCCACGCACCGGTGGCCGCAAGAGAGCAGTATTCAATATATGCTAACGACGAGAAAAATATTATCAATACGAAAGGCTGTTTAATAACAATAATAATATATGCGTAAAAATGGCATTGTCTCTAGAAAGCGTGTCTTGGCCGTGGGACACGATGATTTGGTCCGGCGATGTTTGACTTCGAAAAGAATTGCCTTTTTTGACATCCATTCAATCCCGAGCAGACGCCGAGCAACGTCCAACCTCCGCACTGTGATGTGTGATGATTGATGTTCGTTTGATAGGACAAATGACCAGGCAGATCTTGTCGAGAATAAATAACAATAATAATATAATAAAATACACCTAAACTTTTGTTATTTTCGGATGGTATACATACAGCGACTGTTTAAATCCTATGCAGTGTAAAAAACTGACGAGTTTAAAAACGATGGTTTTTTTTTCTAAATATTATGTCGTTCCATACAATTATAGATAAATATTATGTAAATTGTACGGCAAAAAACCCCAGCACACATTGAATGAGTTTAGTTAAGGGATATAAGACATCACGTCAAAGTAAATATTATTTACCTTATTTTTTTTACTGTTTTAAACACTTAATAATATTTAAACTGAATACCTAAATATATTTATATATATATCAATACGAAAATATACATATTATTATATTAGCCGTACGTTGCCAGTGAAAAATATTAATTTTGTATATATCTGTAAAAAAATATACATATGGGCATATGGCGTATTTTTACTAATAATTATAATATTGGGTAGGTGATATAATATAATATGTAACCAATGGCAATCGTTTAAATAAACAAAAAAAAAGTTTCAATTTGTATCGTAAATCTCAAAATCCTTGAGTTGGCGCTTCTCCGAGTTGTCTACTACAGGGTCCAATTGTGAACCATCCAGGGACTCAAACACACAAAAATTACATCAAAATCGGTGAAGATGTTTAAAAGGAATTCACGTAGAGAAAAATTAAGATGTATAATATAGATTATTACTTATATTATGACTATACAATATATTAAGCTTAAACTAGGAAATCGAAATAAAGAAATAGGGATAACTATAATATTATATTATATAGTGGATCTTTATGTTAATTATATTCGTACATTTATTATTATTCACGAGATTGCAAATTATGATTTATCATAAGAAACAAAAATATTAATCCAATACCAATGAGATTCTATTGAAATTTCAAAACTAAAATAACAAGTATTACAAACGATTTGATATTGAATACAACAATATTTAAGTATCAAATACTTTTTTTTTTTTTTAATATTTAGCTATAGGCGCACGTTGATGTATTTGAATATTAAACATGCTTTCTTTTGATGAAGAAATCGCCCGTTACTTTTTAATCGGTTTTTAAAATATATTCAAATTTTAAATTGATCAGGTATATATGGTTTTGATTTCATAATATTATACCTACGTATTTTATTCAATAATTTATGTGATTAACAATACTTAACTATGAGTTATAACCAATAGGTAATGATAAAATTCGAATAAAAGTTATAATAACAACATTTTGACCGCGGTCATATTAACCAAAATATATAAGTTTGATTTATTTACTCCGAAGTCAAATAATCACTAGAAGATGAATAAATAATATAATATAGACAACGCGTATGTGGAAGTAAATTGAACTTTTACACCGCAGAAAATATAGTGCCAAATAAGCTAACATATTATTATTTATTATACAGTGTGGCGGTGTAATTATTAGTGATTCGTAATGAGCTGCGAGCACGGAAAACAGTCGAAAAGGAAAAGTAGTAATTTTGACGTAATACGAATTTGTGTTATTTAAAATTGCTCGATCGACAGCTGTGTCGTGTCTATGACTGGGAAACGATATATTCGAACGAGTCATTTTGGAAAGGATTTTGTACGTTTTACCATATTATAGTCTCACGCGTGTATAATATTAGGTATGGTGAGCATGGGCCGTAATATGTGCCACCTGACGACGGATTATTTCATGACTGTACAGGACGTGTGTGTGTGGTGTGTGCAGTGTTTGGTTTGATAGGTAAAAGTCACATTATTTCGCATTGCACATAATATTTTGATCCGGCGCGGAGTTCAGACCCGGCAGATACCTACACCTATATAATATTATAATATTATGTCTGTACACGATAAACGTGGACAACTTATTGGAGCGTGTAAAGACTGGTGGCCATTGTGTATATGATGGCGTGGTATATTATACATGATGGATAAAAAATGTGCAGCAGAATAAAAAAAAATTGAATTTGCCACACCATTATTACTATTATTATTACTATCAGAATTACTAGCTATTATTGTTGTTGTTGTTGTTGTTGTTATTATCATTATTATTCACGAATCATGGAACCGCATGATACACGCGTTGCTATCATCGGCTGCAACTGGCGATTATATTTCGAAATGGTCCGGTAGTTTGCTGCAGTGGTGACACGCCGAGGCGTGCGCGTTCTAAAAACGCGTCTGTGACACTATTTTATTATTAATGAAAACAATATTATTATAAATACGGCAAAAAATAATATGATAGCGACGAGAAAAACATTAAAGTGGATTGATGCAGCACAAGTGCAATAATTATCATATTATATCGCTCAAGCGCGCGTGTTTAATGTTTATATACGACTTTTGGAAATTGGCGGTAGGTAGCTGACATATATAGACGAGGGCGTTCGTTTCTATATTTTACCAGGTAATCTATAATATATAGATAGATCTATCCACCTTACTACCATAGTCCGAGCAAAATCTTATTATTACAGCGCTCGTGAGAACGAAAATGCCATTGTTACCGTGTTATAATAATATCATTACTATTATTATTACGTTTTCCTATGTCACAACACGAATCTCTCGAAATACATATCAAACCTATAATATGAGGCCAATTCGAAAACGAATTCGATTTCTTTCGTAAGTCGTATCGTATTCTACCGTACATGCGCAATGCGCATACCTATACCTACATAATATAATATATATGTTGTATATGATAATTCTCGATGGATATTGTTTCAATATATACAGGATCTATCTATACGTGCGTCTACAAAATCAACCCGAATGTCCCGAGGCTTGTTTTAAAAATGGTTTTTTTTTTTTTTATTCTGGACGATTCCTACCCGTTCACCGTTAGTTCCCATCGCGTGCTAACGCGCCAACAACATATAATCCGATTCTAACTATAATTATTATATTATACCTGAGCTGGTTACACACGTTCTCTTGGATACGTATCATATGCCTCTACCACTGTAGTTTGTATAACTATATAATATATTACGTTAACGTTATTTAAGACCACATATTTCAAGAACTCTGCGTGTATACGTACATTTAGTCTTATTATAATAACGTATCAAAATATTCGTCATTATCCTTTTATATAGCTACACTATACTAGGAGAATATTATTTAGATTTGAAAACCATAATATTAGAGTACCTCCTATAATATTATGTTGATTGTTGGCCGGTAGTGAATTTCTCGTAAAGATATAAAACTACCCGTCAATAATATTTATAAATCTGTGTATCAACAAAAATGTTTGACGGCTAGTTTGGATTCCATTTTTTTCCCCTCTTTGGAAAATACAAACTACCTACACAGATAGGCAACAGACATCAGCTAAGGTGAGGGTGTTCGCAATCCGTTGAGTTTGTGTGCGCGACGGGGTTGTTGAATGACGTATAATTACTGAGAAACATTAATTACGGACTTCAAAAGGGATGAAAGGGGACGAACCTCGTACACAATGCCGTGGGTTGTTGTATATTGTATCGTTGTCTTCATTGTTATTGTTGTTGTTGTTGCAGACGTTTTTTTTCGAGAAAACCTAACTCGAGAATATTCAAAGGAAAGAAATCAAGACAAAACTTATCACAGCACACACCGTGGTTATTTGCTTTGCCTGCATGTGCTGCCTGACAACTACAACTATTTGTTGAAAGGGAAAAAAATACACCATTTACCTTTTTTTATTCCTGCCGAAGTCTGCAGATATCCAATAGACGCGTGTTTGACAATATTGGAACAGGTGTGTGAGGAGATTTGCGTGGGTATCGGATGAAAAAATAAAATAAAAAATAACAGCCACAAACAAAAAACAAAAGCTTATGCCTGCGAAATCAAAATCGAAAAACCGTTTTCCGACGAAACAACCACGAAACGGAGTTATAAGTTATCGTGACGAGTGGACGCGCGCGACGCGATCTTCCAAGAACAAGACTGTCGGTATAGGACGGTAACCACTAACCAGTCCGACGTGGATGGACGAGATCGCGCAAACCAGTTTGTACACGCCCCACCAGACCGGCGGAAACACGCGGCAGACGGGAATAACGTGAGGTACCTAGGTAGTAACAACAGGTAGGCAGCCAGGTATCTTGGGCTACTTTTTTTTTCCCGCACTGCCGCTGCAGCCGCCGCGGTCTTTCAACGATAGAATCACTTATAATAATACGTCTTATCATATTATTATTATTTTGTGCCCACCCGTTCGGTATTCGTGTTTGATGATGATGATAATAATAATAACACGTAATTGTTGAGGACAAGTCGGCCGGCGGTATAATAATATGGAATCTCTGACATTCCGGCGCCAAAATACCGAAACAAAAAGCCGAGAGAAACACGAAGGACGATCGATTTTTCCGAAGTGGAAAAAAATAAAAATAATAATGACAAACGATGGTTTATGTGGTACTTTTATAATTATATAATATTCTATTTTTAAATGTTGTTTGCTTTCGATGACATACATCTGAAATATTTTAAGCTACGACAGACAAACCGTATAGGGAAATTCGAAGAAGAAAATTGAACTATAATAATTATTATTATTATTATTATTATGAATTATTATTGTTGCACGCTTCGGTGTTTTCGTCGTCTGCACGTTTCCTGGTCAAAATCCAAACTTTCATTGGTTCCGGTTTTCCTTTCATCGGCACCAGGCCCCTGTATGTGAACTCGAACTGCGGGTCCCAATTGTTGCTCTGATTCAGGACACTGCAGGAAACAAAAGTACAACAATAATTATTATATAACGTATACGAGTTTATATCTTCACGGTAATTGGATATATGTACCTATATAATACTACATAGTAGGTACACACTAGGCACATCATTATCATTGTTTATTATCTGAGTTTTTCAAAAGTTTTTACTCCGAAGAAAATTAAGAGTTTTTGTTTGTTTGTTTGTTTTTTTTTATTCATTTTTAAAACGGAACAAAAAAAACTATTGTCATGAGACGACGTCCTTTTTGTTACTCGAACTTAATACCACCACGCTGGTACAACACGTTTCGTGCACGTCTTATATTGATCGCGCCGCAACTGCACATACATCGATCACATCGACCTATACCTATAATACCAGCCGGTACTCTATTCTTTATTTATTTAATATAAATAATGAATTTTCTAAAAACCAACCTTCTGAATAAGGTAAAAGTTTACCTGCATAGTATATGAATTTTCGTATTGTTTATCGCTTTATTTAATGCTTATATATAGTTTAGCTGAAAAATTGATTATCGTCGTATATACTTATAATATCGTTGTATAGTGTCGGTTGATACGAAAACAAAACAATAGCTCGAGGCATATATGGAAATAAGCGAAATAATAATATTACAGTGAAACTACCTTTATTATTTTTTCCTACTTATTATTTTTATCTTTCATTCATATAATAATATGCACTCAAAGTCTTCACTGTTGTCATCCGTGAGTCATGAGAGATTTAAGTATTTCCGTTCAAAGCTTTCTCTTCAATTTTTCAACTTCGAAATAACAAAACCGATTTAGTCTGTGGACCGACGCACTTTAATTACCTACACTAAAGTCATAAACAATTATGAAATAAAATACTCAATTTTTATGTTCGACAAGACGTATTCTAATGCCGAGAAAAACGCAGTTTAACTGGACGATGTTGCCGTCCAATGTATACTATACAGCAATATGTAGGTAATTTAGTTATTATAGTTTATTACTTATATTACCTAGTACTCATTTTTCTACCTATGTAGGTATTTAATTTTAGAAACTGGTTCGATTAAAATATGGTTCAATGATTAATTTCTTGTATAGATAAAAGTATAGGTCTATACGTGGTATACATTTAACAGCACAACAATCTTCAAACTTTATAACAATTTCACTGGGTAAGTAATTTTTTTTTCTTCAAAATATGAAATTGTTATTTAATTGGTAGGCATACCTATATAATAATAATGATGGCGTTCAGAAAGTAATTTATGTATTTTTAATCATAATGGGTTTATAGGTGGGTTCATACTTGTTACGTATCGTTTTTACTAATAACTTTGTGTTTTTTCGTTTTACACCGCTCTCGTCGCTTAGTAATATTATAGGTTGTATATTATATTATATTATATTAATGTTGATTGTGTCTGAACATTTTCGAGGATTATTGGCTGCATACCGTCCGTCGGCATCATTACATTATTATATAGCCGTTAATCCGTGGTTGTCGGTAGGTATACATACACAAACCATAATAATACTACCTATACAACCTATAATCTGAACGATCGACATACCGTACGTGAAAACCGATCGTTTTATACTCGCATAGGCGCGTCCTTATAGGTACGTATCGGGTGGCGCCGGTGACCACGTCTCGAGACCGGAAACGTGTTTGTCAGACACACACAAACACGTACACACTTGGTGACGAGTTTTCGGAACATTTCTGGTTCCTATAGTCGCGATGACCGGTCTGTTGAAACCGTACGCGGCGCGGAGCGACTCGATGGCATCTAACCGTGGTCGACGGTCAAGGGTACGACTATGAGGTTACTACAATTTAAATCGAACACCTGTATAATGGATATAATATTTTCAAATGCTTAACCCACCGTGTATATTATAATTTATAAAACATGTATCTATACGCCGTCGTATCGATCTAGTCCGACTTGGATGATGTATACAGGATGTGTACAATAGTATACAGGGCGATTAAACTGCACCAAGTATGCTATCGCTATATAACACCTATGATTATTGTATTAACTTGGATAGAATGATTTTTGTTTTTAAACCTTAAATGCGATTGCAATTCGAACAAGTAGTTTCTGAGTTTTCAAACTATAATCCCGATATCGTTTTGCTTATAGTTTTATTCACAAGTCAATTAGGTTAGATGATGCATCGACATTTAAAAAATGCAATTAACAGTAAAAAAAGAAAGGTGATTATCGTTGGAAATTACCTCGACAACCCACAGGACATCACTAAAATGCTCTATGAAAATCTAACGATTCTCAAAAATTCCGATACTCGGAATTTTGACGAACGCACGTGAACGAAGCCGATAAAATAGGGGTGAGCGATGAGTCACCCTGTGTATAATAATAATATGTAACTACGATATTATGGCTTCCGAGGGCGGTGGCAAATCATAAGTCGTCGTCGTCCTCTGTCGTTGTTCAGTCGGTCGATCGATGGGTAAGTCGGTCGGTTGGTCGGTCGAACGGTCGGTCGGTCGGTCGGTCGGTCGGTCTGTCTGTCTGACGTACAAGTAACGACCGCGTTTCAGGAGTGACCATGCAGGCAGTGTTGGACGAGTTTTACGCGCAGATCGTGGCCAAACTGGAACGCGACGAACTGATACCGGCCTACAAGCGGTCGATGCACCGCGAGTACCTGGCCACCGTGGTGGACGGGCTGTGCGGACCATGGTGTGGCCGGGACAGGCGCCGAGCTTGCGAGGCAGCTGTGGCCGGGGCCGTGGCCTACCACGGACGGGCGGTCCGCGACAACGGGTCCGTGTGCCCGCTCGGCAAACACCACGACATGCTGTACGTGATGGCCCGCTTGGCCATGGACGCGGACGCCAGTCCCGAACCCGTGGCCGCGCTGTTGACCGCTATTTACACGTAATTTATTTAATATTATGTTACTAGCCAATAGTAAAAATGACAAATCTTAAAAAATTGTGACTGTGCTACTCCTTTTGGGTGTAACTGTCTGCGGTAAGTGCAACTCAGCTTGCATTTTGGTAGGCAATGTGTGAAAATTCGATTTGACGCATGCTTATTTAAGTAGCAACTATTTATGAACAAAAATGTCCATTCGCAAATCTCAAAATCCCTGTTTGAGCACCTCCCCGGGTTGGAGCTACCGGGTCCAATTGTGAATCTTAATCAACCGGGCAATCAGTCAAAGACACAAAAAAAAT